>CM048053.1:2885000-3050000 GCA_026259375.1 Verasper variegatus
AGTGGTAGCCGTCTTCTAGCCTGCCCTTAAGTTGCGTTACCACCATGTTTAGATCAGGATAACTTCAAGTTGTAATGATGCCGTTTGATTTAGGAGGAAGAGGTTGACATACAAACAGTAATTTGGCCAACAAATAGTGGACTTGGTCCTAGGAATTCAACATGACTTCGGTGCAGAAATCTAACATCAGGGCTCGGGTGGAAACCATGTATTAAGTCAAAGTAAAGAATTGTAGAGACTGAGAAGAACGAAGAAGAGAAGAATAAACAGGATAAGGTGTTGGAGTGGTGAGAGTAGGAGATGGAGAAAGTAGAAGAGAAGGAAGTGATATTGTGTATGTGTAAGACAACGTGGCGATGCAATGTGTTCAAAAGGCAGAGGGAAGGCAGGGTGGCAGACTTTCAAAAAACGTACGGGAGGGAAATCAAAGAGCTCTTTGTAACAAGTACCAAGGTTAGATGTAGCGATTTGTGAATAAGATGCGTCAATTTACATATTTTTGTCAAGGGAGGAAAAACATTAAAATGCATATGTGTGTGTGAATGTGTGTTGACGCTTCCCTGCAGGACGTGGATGCCTCGGAGATCAAAGTGCAAGTGTGCGTGTACGCCTTCGACCTCCTCTATCTCAACGGCGAGGTAAGACCCAGTGATGATGAGGACAATATTACCCAGAGATCTGAGACCTGCACATCTGTTGTCATTTCAAACTGTGTGTGTGTGTGTGTGTGTGTGTGTGTGTGTGTGTGTGTGTGTGTGTGTGTGTGTGTGTGTGTGTGTGTGTGTGTGTGTGTGTGTGTGTGTGTGTTGTGCGTGTGTGTGTTGTGCGTGTGCGTGCGCGCTTATTGTTTGTGAGTGTGCTTGCATACTCATCGCCCCGCTGAGATGCCAACAACTTCCCTGAATGCCAATGATGGTGCTACTGGAGGCCCTAATGAGATAATGATTGTAACGCTCATTGTAATTCCAGTGGAGTGTGTCTGAGTGAGTGTGTGTGTGTGCGCGTCTGTCTGAGATGGTCTCCGAGTCTGTGTTTGAGAGAGAAAGCGCTGCATTTCTTTAAGTGTGTGTGTCGGTCTTGGGTGGTAATTGTGCGAGATGGAGTCTTTATGTTTACATCCAAATAATGCAGCATTTTTAAGCAAACGCTGAACAGCCAAGAAAATCTGAGCGTCTCCATCAGTTTGTTCCATTTTCCCAAGTGGACGACAACAAAATTACGCAATTAAAAGAGCAGCAGTGACTGTTAAGCTCCGCCGTTTATTGCTGCGTCCCACCCTAATATGGCATTTATGTAAATTTTATGAATTCATTTGTCTCCGTAAGAACATGCTTTGTGTCTTATTCCTTTTATTTATTAGCTCGTGTCCTTCGTTTGTTTACTTCTCTTTGCCCACAAATTGGGAATGTTCAATTCGCCGTGCACTGCGGCGCCTGTCACTGTGAGCTCCCCGTGTCCTGAGAGAGTTACTTCATGCTGTCCCCTCTAAATTCCTCCTGCTGAGGCTCCAACCAACCAGCAGGAGCAGCAGTGGCCACCACGTAGGACCCCAAGGTCATGTCCTTGGACTCTTTTTTTTATTTATTATTGTTTGGCAGGTTTTATGACATGAGAAGGATTTTACTGCTAAAATTACATTAAAATAACAGCGTTTTTTTAGCAACATGGCTATTAAGGCAGCTGTATGACATGATGATATGGCTCGGGAGGTAAAGCGGGTTGTCTAGTTATCAGAGGTTATTAAAAGGTTGGTGGTTCGTTCCCCGGCTCCTCCAGTCCTTGGGTAAGACTCTGAACTTAATCAAGACAAACAAAAGCCTTAAAATCTCCTTCTTTACTGGGAGAATCTGCATCTTTCCCCTTTAGTGCTTCCCAGATTTATCATTTCTCTGTTCAGGTGCTTTTCTGCCACAGCTAAGTGTTGAACGATTTAAAGTTAAGTGGTTTTGTGGCAGTTTAATTCATATATTCTTTGGATTAATGCCTTGAGAACAACAGTAGGTGGCAGGTTCATAGTGAGCAACTGAGGCTGTTTGTGCGCGCTGCAGGTTTGAGACTGTATATATGTGTGTGTACGAGTGGGTGTTTGTATGTGTGCCCAAAGCTGTCATGACTGCATCTGAGTTTGTTTGTGTGGGTAGCTAGTTGAGATGGCATTTCATCCTTGTCATTGAAATGCTTCAAGCTACGAAGAGGAAATGGTTGTAATAATATATTTTTTTTTCATTTGTAATAATGCATGTGTACTTTATGTGTGTGTGTGTGTTTGCAGTCCCTGGTGCGACAGCCGTTGTGTCGGCGTCGGGCTCTGCTGAAAGAAAGCTTCTCAGAGGTGGAGGGAGAGTTTGTGTTCGCCCGATCCATCGACTCCGACAACACCGACGCCATCGCAGAGTTCCTGGAGCAGTCTGTTCGAGGTGTGTGTTCCAGTGTGCGAGTTGGTGACAGACTCTCACTTGTTTTCCTTCTCGCTGTCTTTTTGTGTCTTGAACTTTGTGTATCTGTACTAACTGTGCCCTTGTTTCCTCGCCTGCTGTCCCTGTGCAACTTGAAGGGTTTTGTGTGGGGGTGTGTTGCTGAAGTTTCGTTTCATTTGTGCCTTCACGTGTGAATCGTGTGTGTGTGTGTTGGTTGTGTACTCGTGCTGCTGTGTCTTTGTCAAGCTCAGGATGTTGGTTGGAATTTGTGTTTGCGTGAGTGTGTGTGTGTTTTTGCAGCAGAGATGGAGCCTGTGAGTTGTGTAATTGAGTTTTCTTGCTTTGTGTTTCCAACTCTGTATATGAGAGAGAACACAGAAATGCGTATCCCAGTGTGTATTGTGTGTCTATGAGTCATACGGCTGTGTCCTGCCCCTCTTTGTGTGTAACAGAAGCAGACAAAGACCTTTTCGTGTATCTGAGAGATAATCTGTTCATTTCCTTTCTGCACAAGTCCCATCGTGTTTTTTGTTTATTAATGTGTGTGTGTGTGTGTGTGTGTGTGTGTGTGTGTGTGTGTGTGTGTGTGTGTGTGTGTGTGTGTGTGTGTGTGTGTGTGTGTGTGTGTGTGTGTGTGTGTGTGTGTGTGTGTGTGTGTGTGTGTAGATTCCTGTGAGGGCCTCATGGTGAAGACTCTGAAGAAGGATGCCACCTATGAAATTGCCAAGCGCTCTCATAACTGGCTCAAGGTGTGTGTGTGTGTGGTACTTGTGGGAGTCAGCACTGTAAAAACAGTAGTAACCCTCATACACTTAATGCACAAACGTGGCCACACAGTTTTATGTATTGCACAATTCAAAACACTTTGTTTAGGACACAAACACATTAAAGTATAAAGTGACTATAAAGTTCTTAATTTATTTAAGCTTTCCTGTTTATTGGAAAAATACAAAACAACAGAATCTTTTTGTTTTTAAAGGCCAAAATAAAGTGGCACATTTTAGCAGAAGAATTTCATCTTCATCCAACTAAACAGAATAAAAGAAAACTGAAACAACGACGAGTCCTCGTTAAAGACAAAGAACTTTTTTTAAGAGGGACATTTTTCACATTGATTAAAATCTCAGCTTGGGACATTTTCATCCAGCCTGTCTTCAGATTTCTGGAGGACAAGAACATTTTAAAATCTATTAGCTGTTTAGAACTCTGACATGTCCCTCACATTATTAATAAATGACATACAATTGTGCCCTTGGGCTTTTAATTCATGCAAAGAAAACTCATTCCCTGACTGATGTAGTTTTGTTAATACTGAAATACGTTTTCTATGATATATTGTGAAACCCTTCATCATGGCTCTCACTCTTAATGCTGTTCCCACCCCAGCTGAAGAAGGACTACCTGGAGGGGGTGGGTGACACGATGGACCTGTGTGTGATCGGCGCCTACATGGGGAAAGGCAAGAGGACGGGCACCTACGGGGGCTTCCTGCTGGCGTGCTACGACGAGGAGAACGAGGAGTTCCAGTCCGTCTGCAAGGTGCGTGTCTGCACGCTACACTTCTACTCGCGCTCTAAAACTAAATTAAAGTTCTCGACAGGTCTTCAGGTTTGTTTATTCCTCCTGAGGGTTTCAAGTTGAATGTTTTGATTTTCGAGTTTATCTCATGAGTTGCATTGCAAAATTCCCATTATACAATCTGTGAAATAATAAAAACCAATCAACTTTTTTAAAGAGCACATCCGCTACTGCAATATAGAAACATTATCAAATGCCTTCTTCAACTTTTGCAAAAAATTACCTTCACTGTGAGACCCACACGTTTCTGTTTGTGCCGATCATCAAGGTAAAGTTATTATTTATACTTCCAAGTGTTGCCACGGACATTTTTCAGACTGCTTCTCCGAGTGAGTTTTTGAAGTTGTGTCTGAAATCATTCTCCGAGAACCAGACGCCACCTGGAAGAACCCAGGGAAATATTTACTTTTCTATCTCATTTGAAACGTGCAAAGTTTTAATTTATCTTCGGATAAAGATGTTCTTCTGACCCAGCTGCATTCTTGTAATAAACAAAGAAGAAAATATGAATGTTCACACTCACACTTGGCTGTTCTTAGCTTACTAGCAGATCTACAATGCCTCTAAACAAACATTTTAAACGTCCAGCGTCTCGTTGGCCAGGTCCCATTAAAACCATGATGAAAGTAGGATTAACTGCATTAAACTGGATTAGCTTTAGTCCCTGTATCAAACAGTGTGTATTTGTATGTGCGGCTGCACCTCGAGCCATTTGTTTGTCAACTTGTTTGTTTCTCTTCTGTGCGATTTGTATTTCAGATCTTTAGCATTAATGTGCTAAAGAGTGTAAGGGGAGTGTGAGCGTTTCCTGTTTACGGCTGTTTGTTGCGTGCGTGTGTGTGCGTGTGCGCTTCGGGGTGTTTTTATGTTGATGCAGCTCAGTGTATTTTGGATGCGATTGTTGTTTTTTGTTTGTGTGTGTATGTCATTTTCCCCCCCCCTAAAGTTGGAGGTGTGTGTGTGTGTGTGTGTGTGTGTGTGTGTGTGTGTGTGTGTGTGTGTGTGTGTGTGTGTGTGTGTGTGTGTGTGTGTGTGTGTGTGTGTGTGTGTGTGTGTGTGAAAGCATGACAGGGTGCATTTCAGGATAAGTGCTAAACATATATTGGAGCATGCGTGACCACTCGAATGTGTGTCTGCGATAATGACAGCGTGAACTTCACCACCGAGCATAAATCCAGTCTCCTCTCAGTCCTGTTAAAACCCTCCACCCCCAGTTTTCCCCTCCGTAGCTTTTATGTCTTTATCCATGAAAAAAGTGCTTCTCTTTTTCCTCCTCCTCCGCCTCCCAGCACCACCTTCTTCACCCTTACACGCTTCCACACATTCACACCTGGGAGCTCACCGGCACAACCTCGGCGCTCGGCTGTCGGACGCTGAGCAGCTCCACCGCAGCGGATGGAGGTTAAAGCACCCATGAGATTACCGCGTTTGCATT
Organism: Verasper variegatus; assembly: GCA_026259375.1. NCBI lineage: Eukaryota > Metazoa > Chordata > Actinopteri > Pleuronectiformes > Pleuronectidae > Verasper > Verasper variegatus. The sequence continues at coordinate 2,890,431 of CM048053.1, forward strand.
TCTGGCAGCTCTAGTGGTTTTCTCGTGTTCACACTTGCTTCCTCCATAAATAAAATCCCGTTGTAAAATGTTTTCACACGTGGAATAACTGTCCTGGATCGGCGAGGGGAGGCTCGATGGGAGTTTGAGCTACACAACAGAAGACTGCACCTTGTGTGAAGGATATCGGCAGAATAACCCCACGTCTTTTGTCTGCTATTGATTTTCATATTAATCTTTCTCTGCCTGTATAGCTGCGAGCTCCAGAGCGAGAGACTCCATCAGTTTTCAGATGATTCTCGTGAGTGAAGCATCTTTGGGACGGATCTGACAAAATCCTTCAAATTTGACACAAACGTCCACGTGGGCTCAACGATGATCTGATTCGATTTTGGGAGTCAAAGGTTAAGATCACCGGTAGATTCTAAAAAAAAAAATCCCATTATTCGACGCCATCACCGACGAGCAGAAGGGGGGGAGTTGGGACCATATTTCCTGCAAACTTCACTGGCTGGTGGAGGCCTATAACTGCGAGGTGGTAAATCTAGTGTCATATTCCTGGGCATAAAACTTTATGGATATTACAGACAATGTCATTTGTTTCCTGCGCCCTTAATGCCAATCAAAACGGAACAGGGGGGAAGACACTGGGAAGGAGAGTGTAGCTGTCATTGTCACCACCGTTTGAGACTTAGTGTGTGTTTAGTTTTTTGCCCTTATCATTAAATATTTCAAATGCAGGCAATAATAAGAGATGAGTGTATTTACATCGCCATTTTCTAGTCTTATCGACCACTCAAAGCTCTTCTGAGTATTCATACATTGCCTCCATTCATATCTCCTTTTCTGTCACACAACACACGTCAGTACAGGGTTCAGTATCTTGCCCAAGGACTGAAATCAAACCACCGACCTTCTGGTTAGTGAATGACCTGCTCCCACTGAGCCAGGATTTTGATGGAGCAACAATCTTCACAGGAGACGTGACGTTAGCAGCATGTTAGCGCAGTAGCTGCTCTTGTCTCTGTTGACACAGGATGCTTTCAGGGGCACAGTGAGTGGAGGTCACCTGTGATCTAGCAGCACTCAGAGCCCAACTCACAGTCCCTGTAGTTATGAATGTAAAGTATAGTTGTGTGTGTATATATATATATCTGTTGTGCGTCGTGGCAATGCAGCAGTTCTGTGGTGTCATGTGACTGCGGCGTTCACCTTTCCTGCGCGCTGCATGTCATCTTTCTTTATTTCTGTCACTCGTCAATGCCAGCTGTAAAACAATCCAGAAAGAAATAATCTGGTTGTCCTTGACATGGTAAACTTCACAAACCCTGAACGAGTTTTTTAGTCACTGTCTTCATTTCCCAAATGTAATTTTTAAACCGTACGTCCCACAGAAATGTCCTTGGGCGAGACAGCGAGTCCTCAGCTGATCCAGGAACAGCTGCTGTGTGTTGGTTCCTTCTGCTTTAAAGTATACCACTATCTTTTTAATTCAACAGAGATTATGAAGAAGAGACAGGACACGGGCTGAGAGAGAGAAGGGGAATGGAAGCTGACTGTAAATAGTCCTGTCACACTTGAGACCTGCGGATCAAGGCCTGTGTGTGATGTCGTCATTCAGCGATAGGTTCACCCGGTTCCTTTTTAATGCGATATATCCTGAATTCAAATACTCTTTTAGATGTTTAATTATGGAAAAGTTCATGAGTCGCTGCTTGTGTTGAGAGGACAATAAACACAAATGTTCCACCGACCATCTACGTGCTGTGTAAAACAAACACCAAGACGTTTGTTTAGGCAGTTTCTTGATTTCACGACACTTAATTCGAAACAAGGTCTTTTTTGTTTGTTCGCAGCCTTAAATACTTAAAACGGTTGAATGTGGATTGGATAAAAATCACATCCCGTTGCAGAGTTGATTAACCAAAGCACGTAAAAGTGTGATTTACTACTCTACACAAAGGAGGTGTCCTGAAGTACTCTTTATATCTGGTGTGATTAGTTGGTCTAGAGGACGTTCACATTGTACAGCAGCTGGTCTGGGTGGAGAATTGACCCGTGGAGACACGAAGGTGCCACAGTTGAATGAAACACCTCTGAACCTTCCTATATTGAACTAATTATTCAAACATAAAGGTTCTCGTGGACACCTGCAATAAACAAAACCTCCCAATTCACCTGTGAGCTGGAAAATCCTATATTTGCATGATATGCCGGCTTTTTCTCTTTTCCTCTGTCTGTGCATGTCAGCCCATTAGATGATGCCGGTGTCTCAGCGGGTTCGGGTCTTTTGAGAGGTGACACAAAGCTTCAGGCGGAGCAGGCAGACGAGGCTCTCATGGTGTACGGGGAGGGGAGGGGGGAGGGTGTTGCTTGCTGTTATGTGCTGCCAAATGTCTGCCGTCTCACCATGAGGGAATATGTGTTTGTGCGCCTCTCTTATCTCCCTTTGTCTCTTTCAGATCGGCACGGGTTTCAAGGATGAAGATCTGGAGCAACATTACAAGTTCTTAAAGGTAAAGTGGCGCAGTGTGACTCGCGCTTCAGCGCCACGGCTCAGTGGAAATCACAACTCTGCACTTGTTTTTGCTAGGAATTGACACCATCATTTGTCAGAGTCAAAAACTCCAAATTGATAATTCTGCTGCTACGGCTTCATTTTTTTAAAACGGAATCAGATTCAGTTTCGTGTCAAACGGAGCTGAAATTCTACAAATACTCGTTCTCTGTCTTCAGGTACAAAGCAGAGTTTCAAACTGAGATAAAATGTGTGCAGAGATCCTCCAAAGATACAACTCAACCTGCTGTAGAGTGGCTCTGTCTCCGCCAAGGCCCGACAGGTCGCTTGAATTCACCAAATGCACCAAATTACACACACTCAACGATATCAGTACGATGATAAAAGAAGTGATTTAAAATTCCCAAACCTGGAATGAGTTGTTCCGACACATCTCTCCTCCACGTTTTGTGGAAATCTGTTCATTGTTTGTTTCTTACTCAAGCAAACAAGCAGACGGAGGTGAAAACAGGAACCTCCTCGGCAGAGATAATAAAGCCGTCACTTTTTTGTAACCTTGAAGTCATAGAGGAAAACTCAGGTTTTACGGAAAATGATTTTTCCTTCTTCCCCGATGCTTGTTCACATACAGTATCTACTGTTATGAACACGCTATACACCACTTAAAGGGAAGTACAGAAATATAAATAACGTTGCTTTTAAAATATCTATATCGGCATAGAAATGTATGAATTCAGTCTGTGCTTGTGAAATACGGGAGAGATCATAAACCACCTCAGTTTCACCAATAAAAAGTGCACTTGGAGCAACCGTGCAGCTTCACGCTGACGCTGGGAAATGAATTGCTTTTTCAATTTACTGCTGAAGAGGTTTGTTCCAGAGCAGCGGCTGGCATCGGAAGAAATTGACAACTGCTCTCTGAGAATGATATCTGTTGTTGGTTTTATTCTTAAATTGTTGCCTGTATTTTTGAAGCTGACTTTACAGAAGCAAAGTACAGAGGCTGTTTTAAAAAACGGACTAATTGTGACTGACTGTTCCAATCTCGGGGTTTGGGGCTAAAACAAATCCTTGAAGTTGACTTAAAAAAACCAAACAAGATTAAGGTTTGGACTCGGTGGTGCAAACTGCTGCTCGGTGCAGAATCCCAGTGAAGCAGTGATTGAGAAGCCAGAGGAACCTGTGTGTGTCCCCCCCCCCTCCCTCTTCACACCAATCCGCTGTGGTGCTTTGTAACGAAGCCCACCCCCCTGAAAGTGATGGATGGTGAATCCAGGCGAGCTGCCGTGTTGCTTTGGTTGCAGCGCTGCCGGCTGATGGGACTCGAGGCAGGGAGACGATTGGCTCGGCTCACACTCCTCTGGGTGGTGCTGTGATTTAACAAGGGACACATTGATCCCTTCTCCTCCCGTCCTGGTGTTTATTCTGATAAAGTACTGGTACACGGTTTGGTCCGGTACAGCTCTCAGGCCAGTTCTCCCCGAAAGATTATTATTAAACTGACGATTGACTTGTTTTGGCCGAACACAGAAGAAGAGCAGAGCGGTCGCAGTTTTCTTATATCTGGAGTATTAGCTTGACGATTACATTATCATAATAAATAAAAATGCCGCTAATGAAGCAGCATAAATTCACAAGTCCTTTCCTTGATAAATTCAGTGTTGTGTTCTTTCCTTTCCGAGTGTGTCCGTCTTTGTCCGTTCACAATAGTGAGTCACTGTGTGCAGGCGGAGCTGTTTCTCCTCCGACTGATTCCATGACGGCCTTTGCACCCACCTGTTATTTGCTTTGACTTTTCTCCTCCACACTAAAAGCCAGCGCTCTGTTATTTGTTCTTGATTAGCCTCTTTGATAGAGAAAATGAGAATTTACAGTGAAAACCCAAGACCGAGAAGTCAAACTCTTTGTGCTTCCCCCCCGGTGACGGCAGCAGTACTTGATTATAATTACTCTCCTTAAATAAGTCGCTTTACATTTGCCCTCGAGATGAATTCATCACCGAGCAGTAAATCTATTCTAGTTGACAAATAGTGGCATATAACTGAAATAACTCCCACTCCCCCTTTTCATGCAAAAGGTGATATAATTATGACTAAATTAACATTTCAAACAGTATTCAGCGTGGATCACGGACCAGACGTGTCTAATAAAAACTATAGGTGTTCCACAAGTTTGAGCGGAACAGAATTGCTCTATAAGACTCTGCACGCCCACCTGCTCACTCATTGTAATTCACTCTGTGTAAGAGTATCACTTGAATGCCTACAGTATAAACAGTGTGAGAGGAAACCATGAGCCGCTGGCGCCGGAGCCTTTTCCCAGATTTACTTAACTATGACCCAGCTCCGCGGCCGCGATCTCGTTAACGCTGCACGGTTTGAGAGCCACGTTTTCTGAGATGGTTGTTTTACACCAGCAGGAGATGGGTGTCGTTTTGTGAAAGTGTGACACCTTCGCTGACGGAATGGTTGCTTGTGCCCTTTATTAAAAAAAAGGTGCTATTAAATATTCTAGAAGTTGACGGTTTGCTTTACGGAACAGGAACAGCAAACGTGATATTTCTGTTTTCACCTGAAGAGGTGGATACCAGGTATGTGAAGGTGTTTCTGAATGAAACCTTTCATGGTTTGGAAATCACACTTCCTTGACACTCAGGCCTTTTGAATACGAGGGTGTTCAATCTGTGGCGTCTCTGTGGAGATGATTGTACGGCCGCAGCAGGATCCAGCAGCCGAAGCCTCTCTGTCACTGTCTGTTTACACAGGTTGTCCGTGAAGGCTCTGCCCCGTTTCTTACCTTGTGTACGTGTCCGCAGTTTATTTACACTGCACACGTTTCAAAAATGTTGATATTGATGCTTAACGAATGTCATTATTTGTTTTAATTTTCTCCAGGATCACATTCTGCCCAAACCTCGTGCCTACTACCGCTTCGACCAATCGGCCGAGCCTGACGTGTGGCTCGACGCCATGCAGGTCTGGGAGGTGAAGTGCGCCGACCTGTCGCTGTCGCCCGTCTACAAGGCCGCCATGGGACTGGTCAGTTCAGCTACTAATCCCCCCCCCCTCCTCCATGTGTTTCCACTGATAAATTCTGCCTGTCATGGTCGGGTGCCCCTAATGAAAAGTCACAATTAGTGCTTCTTAATTGAGTTATTAAAAATGTTGTAAAAGATGCTGGGTTTAATGGAACAGATACGTATTTATTACCTCAAGGATTTGGCTGCACGTTGGACACAAACTTCCACCGCGCATGTAAACGTGTTTGTTGTAACATCATTTTAATCCTCGTAGCGAGAAAAATGGCACCAAGACGGACAAATATATACTTACCTCAAATTTAATATAAAGAAAGACAAACTTTTAATTTGCTAGCTTGTAATATTCAGAATTGAAGTTGTCCGTTAAACCTTAAATCTTAGTCTCAGATTTCAAACGCCTGGATTTGAGATAATATGATGAGATTCAATAACAGCTGAGACCGTTCTTCAGTAAAATGAGAAGTGTCGTCATTAAATATTCTGAAACACCAGGTTCCGGTTTTGACGGGTCATTCGTCAAATTATTTTAGGTCTTAAAAATTTATGTTGCCACAACTTTTTCCTTTAACTTATGATGTGAATGACTTTAAAGGACACGATAGGGTCTATTAACGATCTCAGCACTAACACATTATTAGTGGTGTGAGACATCAGCCGCCGGTCGTATTTCCTCAGTGTGATGAAGTAACTTCTACCAGAAATTCACAATTGATCACATTGTGTTAATTTCAGTCCCTGCTGAGTAGTTTCTCTCCCAGTCTTCATACTGTAGCAGTCGCTCTGGTCTTTATGATCCAAGTTGGAGTCTCTGTTTTTCATCCAGAGATATTTCTATTTCTATTTTTGTTGTTTTCGCGTCATCAACAACAACTCGCTTGTCGTGAATTTCCCAGAAATGATCGTGCATTCTTCTCACTTCCGCTCACGATGACATTCTCTCGACATTTTACCAGAGAACTGGCTGGAAACGTTTTTGGAAAATGTGCGAAGCAACTGACTCTGACATTTGTGTTCTCGCTTGCAGCCCTTTTGGAAAGTTTCAGAAAAATGTGCGGACTTCAGTGAATGTTTAAAAGCAGCTGTAGTTTTTTTTTTTATTCGAGGCAAACCTGTGTAAAAGTTATTTTAGTAAATATCTGATCTTTTATTTTGTAATGCTCATGAGGCTGTTAGATGTTCAGTAAATAGTTGCAACAGATTTCAGGAGAAAGCAGTGAAACAGAAACACTGAAAGACTTGAGCTAAAGGGATTCAGCAGCTTTAAAGGCCTGACACTCAAAAACTGCAACACAGCTCTGTTAGTTATCATTTTCAGTCCAAGTCCCAAAGGACAAATCAATGACATGTATCAGTGGCACTGTTGTGGTTACTCATTCTCCTGCTGTCTGTCCTCAGGTGGATCCAGTGAAGGGCATTTCACTGCGGTTCCCTCGCTTCCTTCGGATCAGAGACGACAAAAAGCCAGAGGACGCCACGTCTGGAGCTCAGGTAAGTCACCTGCACTGGGACACGGGTCAGGGGGACGTCTGAATTCCATTTTTACTCATTAATTTTAATTTCCCCCATTTTGATTCAACTAATGACAAAATATTTAATCCTTTTTTTGTCCATTAAAACAATTTAAATAACAAGGAACAATCCACAGCAGCTAATGAAACTTCCTGCTCGTTGTTTTTTTGTGTTCTGCTGACATCACATGAATCTTTACTCGTCAAGGACGTTTCTCACTGTCTCCACTGTCAACAAATAAACATCCCGAGGCAACAGACAAAACAAGTAAATGTTAAAAGCTCTGGAGAAAAACCGCTGCACAGGAATCACACAAAAGTCGATATACACCATCAAGAAAAGCCTGAGAGTAAATATCAAACTGTATTCATAGAACCCAAAGGTGAATTGAGCCTGAACAGATGCACAGCAGTTGTTTCTTTGACCACACGGCTCCCTCACGTGTGTGTGTGTGACGGCTTCCTCGCTGAGCTGCTGGGGCATGTGCGTGTGTGTGTGTGTGTGTGTGTGTGCGTGCGTGCGTGTGTGTCCCCGCACCACCAACGTTGCTGCCAAAAATCCAATGTAGTCTGTAATTATATTATGTCAATAAGTTAACAGATCATTAGGTGAAGGGCAGTAGCTTTCTGCTGCTCGCTCTGAATGTGGGTAAACAGAAATCTCATGACGGCCTTCTGTAATGTTTAAACACGGCTGAGCTGCCAGGAGCAGGGACGCAGCTGCAACACAACCAGCGCGGACACACACGTCACGCACGTGTGTGTCCACACGACAGCGCAGTGTTTGAAAGCCCTCATATTCACCCACATCCAGAGCGAGCAGCAGAAAAACTCCTGCCCTTCACCTAATGATCTGTGAACTTATTGACATAATATAATTACAGCCTACATCGGCTTCTTGGCAGTAGCAGCATGATTGGCGGTGCAGACACACACAGGCGTGAAGGCCACAGCAGGTCAGGGAGGCATGGCGCCGCTACGCACATGTGAGGTAAGCAATGTGGCCCCTGACGTTTACAAACCGGTCGGCAGGTACAAGGACGGACTTCTTATGTAGAGACGAGTCCCCGTTACAGGAAGACGCCTGTGTGGAAAAAATACCATTGCCCTTCTCATACATCCTCCCCAGCCAAACAGGTCAAAAAATGTATCGGGCTGTTCTTGGCTCATGTCCCATCCTCCCACCAAGTTTATGGAAATCCATTCAATGGTTTTTGCGTAATCCTGCTGACAAATAAATCCACAAACAGAAGGAAGGGGACAAAACCAACCTCGGTGATGTGGAACCATCAGTGCAGTGAAGTACAGAATGAAGTCAGATGCACATGTTCAAGCATCACATATGAAATGAGCGTGTTGTGAGGCACACGAGGTCAGACAGGTCGACTCTGTGAGTTGGACCACGTTACTTTAAGTGTCGTGTGGAGGTGATGCATCACCACGGTCACCTCACAAGAGGCGTCCTGGAAAATTTCAAGGGTGACCAGCACCACAAGGACGGAGTTTATTTTTTTTATTTTTACACCAGCATTGTTTTATGCTGTGTCCTCTCGCTGCACGTCCCAGCACGAAGCTGTGGGAGAGTGGGCAGCAGCAGCAGCGCCTCAGGAGCCCAGTGAGGGAGATATATCGTCATGCAGCAAACTGTGAGAGTGGTTGTACAGTAGAGATGTGCAGGTCAACTGAGCTTCCACCTGAACACACACACACAACCAGATCCTGTGTTTCTACATTGAACCCCCTGTGGGTTCCTCTGTGATCACTAATGGACACTTCACTTGTCTTTGAGACCATTTATCAGAGAGAGAAATTGAATTGTTCAGATGTTGTTATTTATTCTAAATGTTTCCTCGCTTGTCGCTGACCTGCCTGTGGACCCAGCAGCTCATCATTATTTAATCATAACTCAACCAAACTCAACTGAATCACCAGTCGGTGCACAAATCACACTGAATATAAAAAACTACCTGTTTAACTGCTTCTGCAGAGGCTGATTCACGTTCTCTTACAATAGAAGAAAAGAATCGATTCCTGAAAGATAAACTCAGTATTTATCTCTCTACTCTCAGCTTCTCTGTCCTAATTTATTCATGAACCTAAAACAATTTAGTCTAATTAGAATAAATATAACGACGGCCTCAACAAACAATGATTTTCATGATCAAATTTCCTGCCAATTAGATTTGTGATTTAACAATTAATTATGTGGTTGTTAAAACATTAAATAACTGTCAAGAACGTCTTCACGAAAAGGAAACGTATGAATTCTAAATCTTAAGAAGCTGGAACCAGAAGAATTTTGATAAATGATTCACTGTCAGTGAATTAATCAACATTCTGACAATCATCCCTAAAAGTGATTTTAATTTCTCAAGTGAAAAGAAATAAAATTGAAACATTTTTTTCTGGTTCCAGCTTTTTTATTGAGAAAAATAAAAACTTGCTGTTGTTTTTAACATTAAATGAAGTCAAACTTTCTCTGTGCAGCGTTTGATTTATAGGAATAAACAGCGTCTGATTGTGGCCTAATATTTATCTGATGTGGAGGATTATTCTGAGAACTGATCAATCTGACGACCGTCTTCTCTGCTAATGGATTCATTGTCTGGTTTGTTATAGATCAGAGAAATAGATGTAAAAGAAAAGCTGATCACAATAAGCCTCAGGTGACATCTTCAGTGCCCCCCCCCCCCCCGAACATGTCGCCGCAGTAAATCCTTCCCACTCTGAAGCCGTAAAAAGCAAATGTTCTGCAAACAACAAGAAATAAATCTGCAGATTGTTTGGGCTCAAATCTGACAAACCTCCGTCATTAATACCGGGAGATAATTCTTCCATTTCAGTCTGTAAGTTCTTTGAGACGCACTAAAACATCGGAGGATGCTTTTATCAATCGTACATAAAAATCAATCTACCAGCGAGCCGCCCGCCCCCAGCCAGACAAACAGCATGTTCCTGTCTGGTTTGTTTCACCTTCCACCACTTTGTTAGAGGAACCGTCTCCGGGCCCCACTCAAAATTTTAAGTCGCACTCACCGGCGTCAAACCTCGAGCCTGGTAGAACAAACTGCGATGGACACACAAACACCTTCCTGTTTAAAAATGGAAGCCCGATATCAGACAAGCGCGTTGTTGTTGTTGTTTAACAGCACACAGGAAACTCTGAGTTTTAATGAGATTGAAAGAATTCAGCTCAAGTCTGGATTTTCTCTTTTTCTACTTGAGCCCAAACTTTTTTCCCCGCCTTCATTAGATGTGAGCCGTAGCATAATGTGAGTTTTCACCGACTTGAGCAGCCATCTGCTGCCTGAAGAGTCTTGGCTCGTGCTTGTTAGAGTCGAAGCCGTAATATCGGCTGCATTGAATTACACTTTCTCTCAGGTGTTATCCGCGAGGATGCACCGACACACTCTCGCCAGAACTACACAAGTTTCAATTAAGGAAACTTTGAGAGCGTCTTGGGCTCAGTCAGCCGAGAATCAGAGCGCCGCCTTGATCCTGTGTAGGAGAAACAATGGGATGTTTCATTGTGTTCCCGCCCCGCTGGTGCTGGTGCTGAGGAGAGTGGTTGGACTCGCTGCTTACACATTATTCATTGTCGGGCCTCCTCACCCCTCCTCACCCCCCCCACCACCCTCCACCGAACCCCGGTGAGCTCCAGTGATCGCAACCTCCGTCTCCCAGTCGGCAGCTGGGAGTCACCGACTTCAAAGCCCAGGATATGAATAATCAACCCGTTATTTTTAGCTTTTCCTCTTCATGTTACTGACCTTACTTCATGATCTTCTTCTTCTCTCCTCCCCTCCCTCCCTCCGTCCATCCTGCCCTCTCTCTCTCTCTCCCCCTCTCCCTCTCCTCCCCTCTGCTCGATCTCTGTCCATCTCGTGTGCTGCAGATCGCTGATTTGTACAAGAAGCAGCAGCAGATCCAGAATCAGGGGGACAAAGCCGACCCAGAGGACTACTACTGATCATCTGCAGTCATCAGCCGGAGATAATAAATGAATATCGGCAAATCTCATTGTAATTGTAAATATCTTCTTACTTGTTGTAATGAAATGAAAATAAAGGCTCCTTCCAGTTTTAAGCTTCCGACTGTTTGTGTTATTGACGGATCGAAGCTGCTCCTTTACCGGCTACTGATTTTTCGTTTCCGAGCCGAAGTTGTGTAAATATCTTGCTGCATATGGAGCACATCAATTTTTGAAACCTCCAGATCAACTCACATCTCCCCGTAATAGATCTCTATCAGAAATTCACCGTGCAAAACCTGAAATGTATGGGGGACGCATACCAATCCCTTCACCTGGCCAGGTTTCTGCTGAAGAACTCAAAAGGTGGCGGCAAAAGTGCATTAGGCGCGTGGGTCTCAATAAGAGGACAAGCCAAGGAGATTGCCGGCTGCCAGAAACGTTATTAGAAGCAGAAAAAGACGCCGGAGCTGACAGTTGCTCAAACAGCAGGACAAAAGAGAAGCACTCACAGCTTGCATTAGATGATGGAAATCCACTAACTGTCCAGACTGAATCAATCAGAGGCTGCTGGGTAAGTGTGGAGGCAGGCGAGAGGGAGGGAGGGTTTATTAATGGAGGAGCGAGGAGGATTGTGAGTTTCCTCTGCTCCTGTGATGCCGTACGAGTGTTCGCTGAGTCGAGATTTAACCAGTGTCTGTGCTTCTCTCTCTCTGAGCTTGAAGAAACTCATTAAGTGCACGAACAACAGCCGAGTGTCTGTGAATTCCTTTGTTGACAGACGCTGAATGATTGAGTTGTGCTCGGCGCGCAGGTACAAATCATACGAGGGCGACAGATCTGTATGAAAGGAACCGTTTTTATCACACTGCAGAGAAACTAACTCTCAGCATTAAAGTGGAGCTGTTTGCTTATTTCAAGCCACGCGACCTGTTGGTCATCGACAGGGACTGAATATACAGGTGGACGACACATGTCCACTTCCTCCCACCGCCCAGAAATACAAGTCAAATATCAATAACTCATTTAAAAAAGGACCTATGAAAATAAATCAGTGTGACAAGCTCCCGTAAACCATCTGAGAAAGATTTTTATTTTTATTTCGGCCCATCCACTAACATGGAGGATGCGGGGTTCATGATCCATACCGCAGCCAGCCACCAGGGGGCAATCCAGACTTTTTGGTGGCCGTCTCTATCTCTCACTGTCCAGTATTTAGGTTAATTGCACTACCTTGACATTTAGTAGGGGATTCATGGTCCCAAGAGGGTGAACCACCATAGGCTTTGGTGATTTCCTGACCTTTCCTCTAATGCCACCGCGAGGCGCGCACGTGGAGTCTCTCGGCAGCCGTTGCACTCATCACTTTGATATTGGGCACTCTCACATTCATGCCCCCCTCAGGATGAATGTTATCGTTGTGCTGATCCCCCGACTTCCTCCTGCAGGACCACAGAGGAGTCGATATGTTAATTCGTCTCGTAAAGTTTACGATCAGATATACCTGCGGAGCTAATGACGTTTCCCCATCAGCCTCATCTGTACTTTGTGTAGAAGCTAATTAACAAACGGTTGCGTCCGTGCTGCAATAAAATCATGGTAAACACACCGGCAGTACGATATCAGTGGGTTGTGATTGTGCAAGCTGCCATCAGGATTTAGCCTCACAGCTCTTAGCGTGGCTGTGAACCCTAATCTGCTCTAATCCTGAGGGGGGTGTTTACCAGGTGATCAGTAATGCCTTGCTCCAGAGCCGCAGCGGGGAGTTGTACCTAGGCGCTGGCAGTTGTGCGTTTGCAAGGAGCCAGACATCAGGCACTTGTGCGGCGCTGGAGTCGTCTGCAGGATATTTGCATGTAAAATGTTCCCACTTCTGCGGTGACTCACGCAGCATGTGGCGCAGCGTTGTCACTGTTTTCACATTCAGAGTGGTTTGTATTTCCGATACTCGGGAGGCTGCGAGACCACTGTTTGTTATGCCATCTCTGTATGCAAGTATGCATACTGCACAGTTGGTGGCTTGCCTATTATTTGTGTGTGGGCTGTGTCCTGTGTCTGCTGAAGGGGAGTTGGAGAAGGATACCATTGTGGTGGAATAATCATGGAAATTCAGAATCCAGCTTCGCCTGCCCTTTTCATCTGCTGCTGTTTTTATGTACTCTTATTTTTTTTACTGGCTGCCACAGCAAGGCTGGTGTTGTTTACCGTGTGTGTGTGTGTGTGTGTGTGTGTGTGTGTTGTGGATAAACGTGCTGCAGGAGCCACTGAGGCAGGCTTGAAGACGTTGGCAGGTGTGTGTCTGTCTCTGGAAAAGCTTCTATCGACATAAAAGCCGCAAAAACCGCTCAAGATACAATCAGGAAACTTTGCGAAGGTGAAGTTAAAAGGAAGTTTAAGACTCTAACGTGGGAGAGATCCAACAGCCCCAAGTGCTCATGGGTAATTCAAAGGTGTGATCCCATGACAACATGGTCTCTGGTCTCATCGGGAATATGAACCTTCACAGACCTGTTGTTATCACGGTTTACAGAAAACTAAATCACATTTCTTTGTCATAAGGGTTTAAGAAAAGCCAGAAATCTTTGTCATTTCTCCTTTTCAATATATATATGTTTGTGTTATATGTATATTTATGTATGTATAAAACAATCAGTCGGTCTCTATTCTTTACATGTGCATCTTACCTCCTCTACATCTCACTCTCATCTTGGACATCATTAACACACTTGCTGATGTTACTGAATCTGAATTTCTAATATCACTTGTCAGCTTGTTGCGTTAGAAGTTGTCTTGAAACAGCCAGGGTGAGGGATGGAAAAAGGCCCTAATGGAAATCAAACAGGCACCAGAGCATGAAATATTGAAAATGCAAATATGTAATGAATTCTGTTCCATATTGTGTGCGTTGTATGATCCAGGCGTTTTGTTGTGATTCACTCTGAGGGTTGAATGCGGCAAACCTCTTTGCCTAATTTGTGTACGTTGCATTGTGTAAGTGAAGGGAAGTGTGAAGGTCTTTGAATCTTTGTGTATCTTTTGTGTTTGGTTCAAGTCCCTGCGCGCTGAGACGTCTTTTATTTGTTTCCTTTTGTACATGTATGAATGGGTTCTTTTTTTATCATCTCAGTGTGGGAGCCTGGTTAACTGCCCGTTGTTGTGTGTGTGTGTGTATATATATATATATGTGTGTGTGTGTGTTGTGTGTCTGTGTGTCTGTGTGTGTGTCATTGATGTTTACTGAGGGGGGCAGCTGGCGCACATCACGCGCCTGCAGGGCATTGCAGCACAGCAGCCCTCCATCTCCCCTCGAGGTCCCAGCCTGTGTTCGAACAGCTGTGCTGTTAGTTCACATCAAGTCACCCGTTCAGACCAGGTCCCGCCGGGAGGTGGAGGCTGCAGTTGTGCAGCTACCTGCTCGTCGCCTCCGTCGAAACGTGCTCTGCTACATGTGAAAATGTGATTAAGGGTCGTGTTGGGAAAGGTTTTCTACAAAACCCCCCAGAGCTGATGTTGTTACAGATGAGAGGGAAGCTGAGGACGTCTTCTCTGAGCTGAGGACTCGTCCCCCCTGTGTTTCTCTTTAAAGTTTTAGGAAGCCTCCCCTAAAGCAGGGTTATGGATTACCTCTGACGCTCGTGAAGAAGAAGGGGCATCTATAAAAAACTGCCAGGTTTCACCTTTCTCTGTCCTTTGTTGCCCCCCCCCCCCCCAGTCCCCCCACCCCTTTCTCCCACATGAGCTATCTGTCTTGTTCACAATACCCCTTTCTCCACCCGGAGAACAATGCGTTCGTTCTCCTCCGCCTCCTCCCCATCCCTCCATCCTTTTCTATCCCTCCATCCATTTGTTTGGTGCTCTCTGTGACATCTCGGCCATGCCAGGCCATGAGGGAGAGAGGGAGGGACAGGTCCGGCCATTGTGCCCGGCCCAGCCCACGGAATATCAATAATGTTTTTCTTGAGCAGGAGCGCCGAGCGTTGGCCAGTAACCTTTCGGATTTGATGATGTCAGGCCCCCAGTTTTTTTTTGGCCCTTTTTATATGATTTCCCTCGTCCCTCGGTCTCCACTCAGGTCCTCAACACGAGGGTCAGAGCTGGATGTGCTGTGTGACTCATCAGAGAACTTCATCAGCTCAGTTAAACCAGTTTATGTGACTGTGCCAACGAATCCTCCTGATTACATAAGAAAATACTTTGTTTTCCTGAGCCCTCTTTCTTCTGGGGACTGGCTCTATAACCACGTCATCAACCTTTGTCCTTTGCTTCCTCAACACAAGAGTCGTGATCTCATTTGCTGCCCGTGGTCTTTGTCACTAGAAGTTAAAGGTGGACGTTTGAAGCGTTTGCCAAGTGACCTGTTGTTTATACGTAGATGCCAAAACCAATACTTGTTTTACACCAAACGTACTGAGTATACGTAGGGAAAGAAAAGTCAATGGACTTCCAGCCCGTTGCCAGTAAAGACGTTCATGTCACGTCATGTTCAACGTCATGAAAGGAAAAACTGAGAAGCTCTCTCCCCTCATCTTGCAGAATTAGCACGATTACTCAGGTGTTTCGTTTCAACCGCGGCCGAACAGAGCCAATAAAAACCTTTCTCTACTTCAGAGTCATTTGACCGGGAAGTGAATGTTGATTGTGTCCATCCCATCGCAGACAAAGGCCAGATGTGAGTAGTGTTTTTGACCAGTGGAAAAGGATCTTAAGAAACTACAGATGACTGTCGTCTAAATCCGTGGATCCTAACGCAGGTAGGTTGCTGACCTGTGTCCTATTAGGAGCCTAGATGGCAAAAACCACTGCTGTATTTATATTTCATTCTGTCCTCCAGCATTTAACTTCTGATAGTTTTCTGGCCAATTGCTCGCCACGGCTCATTTGCTGCATTTGGTCGTGGATATGTTTCGCTTGATTATTCAACCCCTGCAGCCAAACTGCGAGCCCATCCAGCCATTTACCAGACCACTTCATGATTGGTTTATGATGGCGGCGGTTGTTTGTTACCCACTTGTCTGCGCTTCACTGTGGCCCACAACGGGAGGCTGGTGCTGAAGGGGGTATGATTGCCGTGCACTCCGCTGGATCATCGCTGACGGCCATTAGTCTTATGACCTTTGCGTGAACCAGCCCTCTGTGGCGTGCATCTCTTTGTCCCATCTTGACCGTCGAGGAACCCTCCAGCAGTCCCGTCTGAGAGGCGCTCTCCATTCACAGAAGCCGTCCACATTTGGAAGAAGACATTCCCCCTCTGCACATCTGCCAGCCTGCCTTGTGATCACAGCTGCACTCGACTGTGACAAACACACTCAACATAGCAGAAAAATTAGACATGGATAGAGTTGACAAGAGCCCCTAACATCTACAAGTCGGGATGCTTTCCCAGACTGTGATTATCCCACGGTCTCTTGACTGTGTGCTTGGCTCTTTTCCTTTTTTTTTTCAACCCCATTGGAAATTATTCTGCGTCAAAGGAAATTACAATATCACAAGAAAATATGCTCTGTAAATTTCCACTGGGTGTCTAACGACGTGCCCTCGCCGAATGCAACGGAGGCCACCGCCTCAGCCCCTGGAAACGAGCTTGATGAGTTACACAGGCAGACATTCACACAGTGGGTGAAGCCTGAGGTGCTTTGTGTATTCAGTCATCTCTAATAACACCGACTGATGAAGCCCTGTCCACCTGAATAACACTAAACTGCGGCTGCAGGCTCATGTATAACTTAACAAAAATCTCTAAATGGCTCTACAGATCCAGTTTGCTCTGTCTGCTCCTCTCTCCTCCTCCTCTCTGTATAATTTAGCAGCAGATAAACTCTTCCTCTCCTACATTAGTGTGCAATATCACTGCCAGCCCAAGGAACGGTGGCCCTCACTCTATATGTGATACAGTTTCTTGCTGCCAAGCTCAGCCACTGCTGCTGCCACCATCACACGGCGCTGACGAGTTTGGGCGCTTGCCACATTCTGCACCTGCCAGGCTCATAAAGAATCCCCCTGTCTCTCTGGAGCCCGAAGGCAGGATCTGCCATAATTGTTAAGGATGTCGCAATTTAGACCTTCAAGCCAAAGCTTAGACAGTTGATGGCGCCAACAAGTTGGCAGATGGTCCATTTTGTTCAGCTGATCCATCAGCGTGGTGTTAAGATGAATGAGCGGTTGCAATCCGTCATAAGTGCTGGGAAATTATGTCTTGGTCTCGAATGTAAGCAAAAGTTGATCAGCAGCTAAATGTTCTGCCGCTGTCTTGGCCCAGAGCTCCATCGCACAGGAGATGCTTTTATTTCTAGCACCGGAAAAACCTGGATAAGGAGGCTCAATAAAACCACAGAGTGAAGTGGATGGAGTGGGCATCCTCGTCGAGTACCTCCTCCTCTTCTCACTCATCAAATACACTCTCCTGAGGGGGTAGGAGGAGTCAAATTATGATTGATATGGTTTACACTTCATGTTGAGTGTAAGTGAATCCAGCCTGTGTACTGGCTGAAGCTGGAGGAGCACCGCACACCATTCATTTGTGCATGTATTCACTTTTACTGTGCCAGTGGCCAAGTTAATGCATATTTATGACGTGTGACAAAATGATGGAATTGCCGAAATTCCACTCCTGCGTGTGTCCGCTCATGCACACGCTGCCTCCTTGTGCACCTCGCTCTCTCGCCCTGCGTCTGTATCTGCTGCTGCTGCCTCGCTCTCCGTGTGTGCAACTTGTCCTGTCCCTGATATCAACTCATCTATATATAGCAGGTCTCCCCCTACACTCTCGTTGTCTGTGCTACTGGAAAAAGAGAGGAGTGGGCGCTTCACTTTCAATACGCAGCTTTGTCTGGGCCGGAGGAGAAGACGAGGCGAAGAGGGTGAGGCCACAGAGGAAGAAAGCGCCATTGACAGGCGGGCAAACACCAGTCGGCCCCTGTCCCCCTCTCTCTCCATTGTCTCCAAGTGCTAGACATCAGCAAATGACAGGAATCTGAAGAGAGGGAGGAGAGAAAGAGAGCGAGCCTAAAGAGTCGGGGCTTTGTTTGGGCCCCTGGCCTCAGACCCCGGTGAAAGTGCAGGGAGAGGAGAGTGAGGGATGGGGATGGAGGAGAGCGCACTGGGCTGACCTCACTGCAGGATCCCCCTTCCTCCCGGTAAACAGACCCAAACAGCTTCCCACCGTTCCCCATGTAATCCTCACACATGGAGCAGTGATCACATGCAGAGTGACTGCAGATGGTCATGATTCCCTGTCTCACATGCACATGCTGATTAGCGCTCCCTCCTCAGCTCCATCACACCACAGCTGAGGGTGTGATGGAACACATTACATCCATTGTGGCGTGATGCTGCCGAGTTTGCAAATTCCCCCCAAGTTGCCTATTGTTTACCCAATTAATTCAGTGGCTACTGTACAAAGCAGGTGCCTCTCGCCAGCATATTTTACTCCACTTCAAACGATAATGTGTGCAATTTGTTTCAATGAGGGTTGAAGTGGAGAGAA
Source organism: Verasper variegatus (assembly GCA_026259375.1). NCBI lineage: Eukaryota > Metazoa > Chordata > Actinopteri > Pleuronectiformes > Pleuronectidae > Verasper > Verasper variegatus. The sequence continues at coordinate 2,908,929 of CM048053.1, forward strand.
AACGGGTGGAGGAGGCGGTGGTGGTGGAGGGGATAGGGAGGGGCGGAGGGGTGGAGAGGAGGAATGGGCCGGGCCCGGTCCTGGGCGAGGGGTGTGGTTGGGTATAAACCAGGGGACAGTGGGTTTTCTGTTGTTGTCCTGTTTTGAAGCCGTCTGTCCTGGGATCCTCGCTCAGCTCCTCTCTCTCCCTCCACATCTGGGACTCTTCCTTTGACGGGCTCCTGTCACATCTGCATCGGCACCAGTCTCTCCTGGAGCTCCGTGGACGCCTGAAACCATGCTGACGTTTTTGGACGCTGGCGTCGGTCGTCCTCCTGGGAATAGGTAAAAAAAAGTTTTAATTCTAAAATGTCATTATATGTCAATGCTGTCGTAAAGAAGCCGACTCTGAATTTCATCCATTGAAAGTCAGAAATGTTCTTGACGTGAGGTTAAAGGTTAAATTAGAATGTGATGAAGAGGGTTTTTCCTGTTTTCCTGCAAATTAATGGAGTTGACGATGATAAAAAAAAAGGGTCAGCAGTGAATTAAGTGATCTTTAACTGAAGTGTAACATTCCTCCACGCTGAATTAATATCACACTGAAGCATTTAAGTGAATATCTTGGTATTTGCTCTATTCATTAATTCCAAAAGGCAGATAGGGCACCGGCAGAGAATACACTTTCTTTCCAGGTGTATTATCCGTGGCCCTGCACTGTTTTTATAAAGCAGGTGACTCCGAGCTTGCAATGTTGAAAAGCACTAATGTTATGACTTCTAGACTGAGGGTTGGCTGAGTTTCTGCTCTCAGACAGATGCGGTCGTGTTTTCCATTTCCCCCTCTGTCAGATATTTGCGGTTTTTTTGTCAGGATTTTAATTAAAAATGTCGAGCATGATTCCATTGACAGGTTCTGCAGGGGCTGGCTGCACTAACGCCAAACTGCTCAAGGACGGTTACAGTGAAAGCTCTGAAACTGGGTGTTAAAAGAAACTCAAGAACACACGGGGCATTAATTTCAATGTAGCTCGGTAATACTGTGACCCATTCACGGGCTTCAAGTGACACTGGGCCACAGAAGGGATGTTGTTGCTGGCTTCAGAGTGGCAGGTGTGTGCACGGCTCCCGGGGGCCTCGTGGGTCGTTTGAGATGCCGACTGCAATTTTTCCAGGGAAGTAAAAGATTGATTTTGCAGCTAAAACCAAATTAACAGCAATCATTAAATATTATTTAAGCATAAGCGGTGCACATTAAGCCAACATAATCCATATTAATGGAGAAAATGAAGTTCCCCTCTGGCTTTTTACAGACTATCACCGATATTCCAGTAATAATGTAAATATTTACAGAGTGCACGTCTGAGTGGATGTCGGCTCTGACAGAGTCAAGTGCATAGCTGAGTGTTTCTGATTAATCTTATAGATCAAGGTGAAAACTAATGAAAGCGTCTCGTCATCACAGTAGGGATTGAAAAATTCAATATTCAGGACTTTAGGGAAACTTTCTGCAATTTGTTCATGGTAGAAAACGGACAAATCCGGGTGCTCTGTGTATTTTTTCCTCCTCTCTCAGCGTGGAATGGTTTGTTGGGAACTGTGAATTAACATCCCCCTGATTTGTGTCTCCCAGTTCCCGAGCAGTCCCAGGCCATAGTGATTTACACGGGCTGGGAGCGCCACGCCCTGTTGGGCTCAGACATCCGGCTGTCGTGTTCCTTCTTCTCCTGGCGCTGGACCTCCGACGACGTCACCTTCTCCTGGACGTACAGGCCTGATGGCTCCCGGGACAGCATTTCTGTAATATACACACACACACACATTATCATATTATAACTGGTACAATAACAAGTGTTAAACGTCCTCATGTTTGGTGTCACAATGAAGCAACCTGTAAAGAATAAAGGTAAATTTTCGCTTTATGAAATCGTCGTGGAACAAACTTGACGTCAGCTCTTTGTTATGATTTAATAAATCCACCACTTCTCACTCGCATCGGCCTCATCGGCCTCATCGGCCTCATCGGCCTCATCGGCCTCATCGGCCTCATCGGCCTCATCAGCCTGGTTTCATCAGGCAGCTGATGAGGCTCTGCTCGACCCACACGCTCGGCACACACACGGTTAACGACTCGCTGGTGAAGGCGCTGAAGCGTTCAGCAGCTGATGAGTGAGATATTTAGCCTCAGTCATTAAGTGCAGATGCATCAGGAGCATCCTCGGTCCCTCTCCTCCTCAGATGAAATCCTAACATGCACTCCGACTCCAAGTTAATCTTTTTTTATTCCCACTTTCAAGAAGTCGCAAATAAATATTTGTGAAGGCGAAAGCAAAAAACAGAACAGGATTGTTGGCCTGGCAACAACAACGGCTTTGTTTCTTAGCAAAGGCCTTTTTTGTTTTGGAGATCTCCACCTCCGCCGGGCACGAAGACCAGAAAGCATTCAGTCAGAAAAGGGGGAGTGGCCTGATGATGTCACATGGCGTGCTGATTGCTTGCTGATTTGGTTCCTGCAGCTTTAATATCAGGAAGATGAGACGATAATTCACAGATTCGCCCAAAATGCAATCTTACAAAACAGAAATGATTTGCACACGACGGCGTCTCATCTAAAATGTCACCACCTCTGTAGCCGCACTGAATTCATTCTAAAAGTTTGCATGTGCAGAAACAACAAACTTTCTCTGCTCCTCTCCTCCCTCCTCTCGCCGCCTCGCCCACCTCCTGCTCTTTAATTTCACTCCTCCTGCCCTTATCGTTCTTCCATCTCTCTAATCTCTCCATATCTCCCCGTCCTGACTGCGCCTCCCTCTGTCCACCTCCCTTCATCTCCTCCTCCCCGTCCCTTCCTTCTTTGTCCCTCCCCTCCTCTCTCATTATCCCCTCCCCTCACCTCCTCTGCCTTCATCCATCTCCCGCAGTGGCCTCACTTTGAAACTAGATTTCACTTCTCTTTAATGTTTTTTAAATCTTCTGTCACTCATTCCTTCACCCGCCTGGACGGATTCAGTCTCACGTGGTTGTTTCTGTTGTCATGGTGTATTTGTCTTTTTAGATTTCACATTTTATTCCTGATATGCTCACGTGTTTCACAAGCAAAGGTTTCAACCTAATTTGACCTTGACCTTGTGGAGGTCTGAAGCCGCTCTTATCCCAGTTGAACCCCTCGGCCCATTTACACTTCACTTCCAAATCAATTAAACTTTTTTACTGTGCGTATAATACCTGGGTTTCAGTATGATATCAAAACTAATCTTATTTATCTATCCACACAATTCTATCTATGATATATATTTGATCTGCTCATGTTCAATTGTTGTATTTCGTCCTTTAAAGCACTTTGCAACATTAAGAAACAAGGTGTAATCTACAGTAACACGTCCGCTCTGTCTCTCAAAGATCTTCCACTACACTGGTGGTGCCGCCTATGTGGACAACAAGGGCCCGTTCAGGGACCGGCTGGAGTTCGTGGGGAACCCCGGGCGCCGCGACGGCTCCATCCTGCTCAAGAACCTGGATTACAGCGACAACGGCACCTTCACCTGCGACGCCAAGAACCCCCCTGACATAGTGGGCCGGCCCTCCAACGTCCGCCTGCTGGTCTTTGAGAAAGGTGACGTGACCAGTGGGGTGGGGGGGGGAGTGAGAGTCCTGTGTGTGGGAGGCTCCTCAGTAACTGTGATGTCTGCATTAACTTACATCTGTGGCTGCTCATTTGCTTTCCACTGAGCCCATATGGCGCGTTATGGTGAATGTTTTTGTTTAGTTGTCGGAAGCCAACTGTTCTCAATTGCAGAAACAATCATTTCCAAACTCTTAAACAAATCTCAATTTGCACCGAGCATCTGACTCCAGCGAGTTCTGTGCTCAGGCCGGTCGCTGCACGGCTGCGTTCAGAATTCCCTTAAATGGAAATGAATTCAATTACAATCGTATCTCTTTCTCCCATTTGAGATCGCTATCGTTGCCTCACTTCTTTTCTCCCCCTTCACCTCCCATTTCTCTCCTCTTCCTCCCTCATCGTCTTCCAGCTCATCCCATCCCCCACCCTCTCTCATCATTACACTGTCCCTACTCTCACCTTAAATCCACTTTATCAAATTGGCAATGATTCCTAAGATGTTGATATCAAACCCTTATGGCAAAGAAGTGTAAGTGAGGCTTAATACTATAACTATAAATATAACTTAAAAAGTAATTACAAAGATACCGAGACTCGAAACCAGACTATGGATTTATCTTGTTTGCACCAGTCTTGTATTTAAGGAAGAGTTTTGAAAATGGTCATTAAAACCTGAGGCAAACTTTATTAAAAAAATTTATCGTAGAAATTCTGACATAAATTGCACATTTCTGTTACACAGATTCCCTGTTCTCCACCTCTTCCTCCTCGTTATCCTCACAGTCTCTCCGTTGTTCTCTGCTCCACCGTCTAACACTCCCTCCTCTTCTCCTCCTCTGCTCCTCCTCTGCTCCTCCACAGTGCCCATCCAGGCTGGTGTGATCACAGGGGCGATCATCGGGTCGGTGCTGGGCCTGCTGGTGCTCATCGTGGTCATCTACTACCTGATGAGGTTCCTGGTGGCACGCCGTGTCTTCAGCCTCAGTGTCAGGTCAGTGCCCAGCCTGTGGCCAGCGGTGCTCTGCCAGTCCGGTCTGTGCCAGGGACTGGAGCTGAGGCCGGAGCCCATCCCTGGCACCGACACCTGCGTGGCCAAGAAGACATAGCTGCAGTGCCACGGTTTTTTGATTTGGGCTTAGATTTGGAATTGGTCAGCTGGAGAGAGACGGATAATGATCTCTAATTTAGATTTAATCTCGCTTTAATCTAAAAAACCTTTCTGCGTGGGTCCAAAGCAAGATGATTCAAAGTGATGGAGCAAAGGTGTCTGAGTGGATAATCCACTCCATCAGGAAGATGATGGACCCATCACCTTGCTTATTCCCATCCACTGGTAGAAGATGGTAACTGGGGGCTGTGTTTGAGGCAGCCGGACCAGTAGATTACCTTCTCTTTATGATGGCTGCCAGGCAGTGCTGCCCTATGACCACTGGAGGGAGAGATGGATTCGACATTCTGACATTGTCTTTCTTTTGTCCCCTTCAGCAAACATGGCAAGAAAAAGAAGGAGGGATCACAGCAGAGACAGGCAAGTTCCCTCCACTCCTCCCTCCATGTCCCCTCTTCCTCCTCCTCCTTCTTCCTCCTGCTCCTTCCTTTTCCTCACACACGCCATGACATGTTCACATCTGCTTGAAAACACCCAATGCAACAGCTTTGTTTGCTGTCACATTCAGGTGCCGCGCAGAAAAATGACGAGAGATTACAGTGGCATTCAGTGTTTGAATATTTGTTCGGCACAGGAAACGTGGTGTCAGAAGGAATTTCCATCCATTCTGTTGCGGCGGCGCCACACAATAGCACACATCCAATATGACAGTGCATAACGGCACAGTTTCATAATCGCATTCCCCCCCAATGCCATTCCAAGTGGCTCCAATATGTCCGCCGTCTCCTCCTCGCAGCAACGTATCAACAACAATAAAACATGTCATTCACACTCTGCCCAGCGAACGCTAATAACGGCGTCGAGGCTGTTAGAATTCCAGCAGTCGTCTCAGCGTCGGAGGTGCTTGAAAGCCTGTTCTCTCTCGTGTGGCCCTCTCCCCTCCTTCAGCCACCTCGGGGGGGCTGAGCAGCATAGCACTAGTAAACAGCCAGGGGGCAAAAATCAAACCAGTGACTGTGAAATGGCCGCGACCGGGTCACAGCGTTAATGCTATTTCAGTATTGAATGGGGCTGTGTTTTTGCTCGCAGAGGGAAAATGGATGGAAGCTGCTGATTTCGCTCACTGGGAGTCAAATGAAAATCACTGGGCCTATTATGGTTTGGGCTGTTATCAGTGGTTTTACGCTGCTGCACGCCGAGGGTCTGGGGCATTTCTTTCTGCTTCCAGTCCTCGTGGGAGCGTGATAGCCTCAAGTGCTGGATTAATCAGACATTTTGGTGGCTTGTATTCTTTTGTGAATACAAGCCACCAGGGCAAGTAGTGTTTGATTACTATGTGGTGATGTGGGGGGTGGATGGTTAGAGGGTTGTATTGTAATCCACTGTACGCCTTGCATGCTGATAACAAATAGAAAAAGGGGTGGTGGGGGGGTGGTGGGGGGAATCAAGGGATTCCAGTTCAGGGCGTTTTTTCCTGGATCAAAAAAGCAGCTTTACAACGAGAAGCGCCCCAAAATATCAAGGGGTTGGAAACAAAAGGTGTTTCTGAGACAGAGAGTCATTTAGCCGCAGGTGAACGTTAAAGACGAAGCAGCAGCAGCGAGCTCCTGCCCCGGTGCCCTGAACCTAGGGGGCGACCTTTCCTCTCACCTCAGACAAGTGCACTCACTCTCATTTCCCCGGAGCCTCACTTCCTCCCCCTGTCTTCTTCTTGCCTCTCCGCTGTCGTTTGATTGTCAGGTTACTCTTGAGTTGCAGTCAGTTGCTCTCAAGTGCCTGCGGTGGGTGACAGTGCATATATGAATAAATAACTTTGCCGCCAAAAGGACACCGAGATATTTGACAACATTGTCATTTACAGTTACTCTCCTGCAAAGTCTCATGCAGCTCGGAAAGGAAAAACACACAGCGATTCCTCCTGAGCTCCAGCACACTTGCTTTTTACTTCATTTTTTTATTTTTCCTCTGAGCAGATTCCTCTCTTGTAGCTGCGCCACACACACAGCACCCACAGGACTTTAGAGCGCGCTCATAAGTGGTTGTTTGATCAAATAGCCCTTATTAGGAGGCTCTGCTGACACGACGCAATTTTGTATCAGCCTCGCCATCTTCGTTACTCCCTGTTCGCTTGGCTTGCACTACAAATCTCCACGAGGCTGCGGGTGAGGGAGTGAGGGAGTGAGTGGGTGAGACACAGAGACAAAGGAACCCCGTGGTGTGTGCTACTCCCCATTAAGTGGAGTTGTGGGAGAGAGGAGTTTACCCGACAGCCACACGCATAAGGAAGCTCTTACACACACACACACACACACACACACACACACACACACACACACACACACACACACACACACACACACACACACACACACACACACACACACACACACACACACACACACACACACACACACACACACACACACACACACACACACACACACTCTGTACTGGAATGATAATTGAGTGCACTCGGTATCGATCTGAGCTCAAACACACACACACACACAATCCAGGCGTTCTTCTTTCCATCCCCCCTTCACCTCCCTCACTCTCTCATTCACATTCTTTTTATCCGGTCCCCTGTCTCCCTCCCGTCAGTCGCATCTTCCTCCTTCTCCTCCTCCTCCTCCTCCACTTCTCGCCTCTTCATGCCTTTGACTTCCTCGCTGACCACGAAGCATCTATCTATCTGTAATTCCTCCCTCTCTCTCCCCTTCCTCTCTCACTCTCCCTCTCGCTCTGGTTATCATCCCTCACCCTCCTCCTCCTCCCTATTACCACCACCACAACATTTCCTCACTCCCTTTCCAGTACCCCCCCCCCCCCCCCAAAACTCTATCTCTCCCTCCTTGCATCTTCTGGGTTCTGATCAGCTTTGGTTCCAGACAGAAAATCGCTTCCTCTCACTCTTCATCTGCTTCTCAATCTCCCTCCCTGTCCTGTCAGCATCTCATTTTCAGTATGCAGCAGGGGACCCGGCCACTTACCAGCCTATCTACCTCCCCGCCGGTCCCTGCTGTTCTGCCACTGTACCCACATTCTCTTTGAAGTGCATGCAGCTCCTGTAACGAGGGTGGTTCTGCATGCTGCCTAAGCGGGCTGGAGTGTGTTTACGAGGCTTTCCCTTCGTTAGCGTGGGAGCTCTGCAGTACGTCGCAGTGCAAACTGAGCCCTGCCGTGGGATGCGTAATGGCAAACAATGCAATGATATACGACGGAGAACGTATGTAAGTGTGATGGAAGGTAATGACCTAGGATGGGCTGTGCGGCGGCAGCGCCGTGGAGCCGGATGGTGGCTGTAGCATCTGCCTCCATCGCTGTCTGATCAGAGCCTGTGCTGCTCTCGCACAGAGCGTCATTAAAGATGATACGTTTTCTAATGCAATCAGTGGGGTATTATTAGCCGCAGCTTCAGCAGGAAGCCTCCAGTGTGCTTCAGCCGCAGACCGTGGGTAAAGATGGACGACACGTGCTTGCTATCCAGAAACAAAGCCAGAATGTTCTGGATGCTGCCAACAGGGAGTGTAGGGCCGCGGCGTCGACCAATCGTGAGTCAGACATTTTAATGCACAGTGTGAGATAAAAGCCAGAGTGAATAAATCAGTCTTCAGTTATTTTTAAAAGCTTCAGGAGATACTGCTGAGCATGAAGCTGTAGGGAAAGTTTACTTTAAACTTCGAGAGCACGATCGCCCTTAGTTTTTAACCGGGCCCATCGAACCCTGGGCCTAAGTGACAGGGCTGTGCGGATGAAGCAGGCCAGAGACGGAAGCAGCAGCGTGACCAAGCAGCGCTGAAAGATGACAGGAAATCATCTCTGAGAAAATTGTATTTAACGTGTACTTTGACATTTTAGTTTGACCCATGTCCCATTAATTAGAGGAAGCAGGGTTTATGACCTCTACCGCAGCCAGCCACCAGGGGGTGATGGAGTTGTTTGGCTTCACCTTTGTGCAGCCGTCATGTCGTCCATCTTTAAATTCAGTCTCGTGTCTCAACTCCCACGTGTTTTTATTACATTTTACTACAGTGCACAGACCTGTACTTCAACCTGTGTATTTATAAATATACAGTACTGTGAAACCCATTACACGGGTTGAGTGAGGTGTCATTAAGCTTCATCAGAGCATCATCCTACTTCAACAGGTTAACTCACAGCTTAATGCACTGGAGCTGTTGTAAAGTGGAGGTTGTTGTTGCCTTGACCTGATCTCCTCTGTGTCCGAGTCCCTCCTGATGGATTCGCTGTGCTCAACTGAAGCCTCACTTCACTTCCTCCTCCTCCTCCTCCTCCTCCTCCTCTTCCTTTTTATAGATTTCTTCTTCAAGATGTTTTTAGCCATTGCACAGACAATATTCAGAATGAGTGGGAGTGAATGGGTGAATTATGTAAGTGCCAGTGTTGGTGTGAGGATGAATGTTTGCAGGTGCTTTCTTTTAAGTCTGTGTCCTGACCACAGCGACAACGGAGGTCTACAGCCAATCAGTTATCCTCCTGCACGATTGAAAAGGAAAAGAAATATAGATTTATACTATTTTAATTAGGTTATGGATTTAATTTGTGGTGTTGCATCACACATCTTAATGTATCTGTAATCTTAATGTAATTATAGATACTCGTGGAAATAATTATATGACAGCAGCCAAATTACGGAATAAATACAGGAAAATAAAAGAATAGAATAAAATAGAAGACAACAAAACACGAGTCACGCAAATAACAATATTGTAGAACATCCACTAGTGATGTGCATTAGACAAAATTAAAGTAAAAATGAAAGATTTTGGATTTGATCTCAATTCACATTTAAAATTGAGTTGTGTGTGTGTGTGTGTGTGTGTGTGTGTGTGTGTGTGTGTGTGTGTGTGTGTGTGTGTGTGTGTGTGTGTGTGTGTGTGTGTGTGTGTGTGTGTTATTGATTATTGTCTCTCAGTTGTCACAGGTGTATGCAGCCTGCCTGCCACTGTGTCCCATCCTAACGCATGGTTACCTGTTTTGTTCCCCCCCTTACAGCTCTGGACACCGCCCCCTCTCACTTGCTACCCCCTCCCCTAAAAGGACTGTCTCTCTACCTCCTCACCCGTCTCTGTCTCTTCGTACGTCTCTCTTCTCCTCCTCCTAAATGTGTTTCTTCTCTCCTCTTCACACAGCTCCGCCCGTCCTGCTATAAGCCCATCTCTCATCCTCTCACCTGTAACGCCTCCCATCTCACCCCTCCATCCCTACACCTCTCTTTCTGTCTCCCTCGCGCTCCTTTCCTCCTGAAGTGACTCTCCTCCCCTGTTCTCCACCCGACCCCCTCTCCCTCCTCCCCCACAGGGCCCTGCGCCTCCCGCTGACCCCTCCAAGGTGAAGGCGGCTGCCTCGGAAAAGAAGAAGCAGGAGTCGCGCAAGGATAAGAAATAGGATACGGGGAGGGGCTGGGGCGGCCTTGTCAGCCGGCTACTCCAGCCCGTGCGCCAGGCGGTGGCGAAGGCCCGGCCCAATCAGCAGCAGCGAACCGTAGCCAGAAAGACAGAGAGGGTCATGGGAGGGGGGGAGGAGGGCCCGGGCCGGGTGCTGATGACCATCGAGCTGGAACTGACCCGCAAAAACGGGGAAGAGGGGCCCAGCGGCGAGGGAGGGATGGGGAGGTCCAAAAGTCCCGGCTTTCTATCCCGCCTCGCCAACCAGCTCACCTTCAAATAATTCACCAAAAGGGAGGCAGGGGAGGCCGAGGGGGGAGGAAGCTCTTGAGGTTAGGCGAGTGGGAAGTCTACTGAGGAGACGGCAGGAGAGAGTCAAACCACAAACCTACTTTACGCCCACCACAATGCCAACCTGAGTCCCCGAATAAATGAGTCAAATCATATCTGCTCCTGTCACAGGCCGATGACTGTAGACGCCGGCGCTACACGGGCCAGGATCTACGATGCGGTGATAATCTCTTACACCGGCCGTCACCACAAGTGCTTTTGTCAGGTCGTAAGATATGCCGTTTGGAGCGAGACCTTAAGATGGCTGGGTTTGATAACAAAACCTAAAAAAACGTAGCTCGCCGGGCTTTGCCTTTCTGGTTCCTTTCATTGTGATTCTATCTGCCAAAACAAGCTTTCTCCAAGTGCGTCCGATACGCATCACGGGGCCCCAGCTGCAGGGACAAGCCAATTTGCCTTTTTTTCCCCGACGTGATGTCAAACTCCCCTTACACTGATCTCCTTCCTCTTTCCTCTCCTCGGTCTTACTTCTCTTTTCCCCTCTTCCACTGTGAATTTCCTGACTTTCTTGTTCATTTAAATTACAGAGGTGATTTATATGCTAACTGCTCTATCCTGTTTCTCTTCTTCTCTCACTTCCCTTTCCCTCTTCTCCCTCCTTTTCTCTCTCTCTCTATAGATAAAGGTCTGACTTCTCCATGACTGCCTCCGCTCCTCTAGTCTGCTCCCTCCTTTTCTGCCCAGCCCGACGCAGCCCCCATTATTTCCCATTATCTCTTCTCTTTCAACACAGCGCTGGCTGTGAGAGCGGTCCTTCTATATCAGTGGCAACGGTGTCAAATAATTTTTACAACGCCTCATCAGAGACCCCCGTACGCGCTCATTGGGCAAATTGTAAAACTTTTTAAGGCCTAACTATGCACATAACTTTCTTAAGAGGAACCCGAAAGACATCCCTCTGTGTTTAGAGTCCCCTGAATCTTCCCCCCTTCGTGTTTACGACTCCGTCACACACTCCTGAGCGGAGCCGTGAGTGCACTCCGGACTTCAGATGGAGAAAAACAGAGAGGCAGAGGCGAGTGATAGCGAGGGGAGAAATATGATTCCTGCTCTCAGCCGGCGTAGATAGAGGTTCAGGCCCTCGAGCTCGGGGTGATTCAATCCTCTCACATTTGAGCTAATGGAGGTTGTCGCCGTGTCCCTGCCCCGGCTAAAGGGGGCTATTTCTGGCCCTATGAGAGCGTACAAGCTTACTGTAACAGCTGCACATTTTTCAGCCGACAGGGGAGGCGGCGGGGGGGGGGGAGAGAAAGAGGCGAGGTGGGCAGGCGGTGTTTGTAGGGGGGTGGGGCTGGCGGGTACCTGCTGAGCTATGTATGCCCTAGTGCATGAGGCTGTCTGCGGTTGACTCGATGGCCGGCGACTGACAACCTGAAATGACGTCACGGCCCCCGAGGGCGGGCGGATGCTCTCAGGAGTCCGGCCGAGGGGCTTACCAGGAAGAGGTGCAGCTTCTGTGCTCCCTCAGTTATTTTAAGGTCCAGTTAATCCGCTCACACGTTTCTCCTCGCCAGCCCAGAGCTAATTATTTTTGCGCGTGCTGGTAACCAGATATCTCTCCCCACCATCTCGCTCCCTGCCTCCTCCTCCTCCTCCTCCTCCTCTGCCTGCCACCGCTCCTCTGTTATTCACTTTTCATCTCGGGCCCCCATCTTGGGATTCATCTCCTCCCACCGAAACCCGTGTTTCGTACGCGTCTGTCCCCGCGTCTTCGGCATCTGTTATCTCCTCCTCTTCCTCTCGTCTAGTGTACTCTTGCGCTGCATTATTCCCCCAACAGAAAAGAGGCCTAAACAAAATCCACTCCACTCTTTTAAGTCTGTTCTTATCTGACTTCCAGGCCTACAGCTCAATGCTCTGCTCCTCTCTTCTGTCCTTCCTCACGCCCCCCTCTTCTTCCCTCTTTCAAACTCGGTGATGAACATCTGTCGCCCCTCTCCGTCTTGACGGTTGATCGACGAACGCCCTTTGGCTCGCCCTTCAAATCGCCCCCGTCCCCCAAAGGCATGCCCCCTGCCAGCCCTCCCTCCCTCCACTGACCCTTCACTGTCTCATTTCTGCTGGTTCGAACGCCAAAACGCTCTCCTCTGCCACCAACTGGCAGAGGAAGGAAACACTCGGGCAGAAATCCACCTTTAGTTCCTCACTGAAGACAGAAACTTATAATCTAGCTAGCTCTTCTCCGGTCGCAAAATACGACGTGTGTTCTATGTATATGTGTGTTTATTTAAAGCGTGTTAAAAAGAGATTTGATATCAAGCAAAAAAACAAAGACAACAGTATGTCACCCTAAGTAAAGCAAAGTCGTGTTTTCTGAGATATTTTTTTTTTACATGGAGAACATCTTAATCAAGGGAGGGAAGAAATGTAATTGTGTTTTCGACGGAATGTGCAATTATGTTTCTGACCTTGTGTGTTATGGACGGTGCTGTGTGGCTGTGTCTTTGGTGCACGGTTCATTCCGAGGTGAATTGAAATCCTTCGGTTGGCCTCAGATTCAGTGCAACGTGGCTGGGGAGGGGAAAGGAGGGGGGGGGGGGGGGGACGACGCTTGAGAGAGCTGTGGAGGAAGAGACTTATCTGGTGTGTTAAGCCAAGCCAAAAATCCATATGTATCACTACAGATAGAGTCTGCTCTTCCCCCCCAGAGCTTTCTTTTAGAGGTGCTCCTTCCCCTCAGCCAAAGATGGATTGCGATCTGCGTGCTTGATATGCAGGGTGGATAGTGTCAGACTTGAATGTTTCTTTAAGATTCAAAGCAGGAATGGAGGTGCTAAAACCCACGTCTTCATAACTGGAGATCTGTTTTCACTAGTCGCTGTTTAACTCTCCAGTCAAATGGATTAGTTTGAATGTTTTCTTCTTTTTGCCGCGAAGCCACACAGACACCTGACATAAGACGGCGTTAAACTGCCTTTTTAAAATGTTTTGTTTGTATAGTCACAGTCGCACATTAACATTCCTTTATTTAAAAAAATGGTGGCGCTTCTTACCTTTTTTTTTTGTATTTTTTTTTTTTTTTGTTACATTTATTTTAACGCTTGTGGTAATTCCAGAGCACTAACAACACTTGATGACTGTGTATAATATGTTGTAAAGAGAACGTAAATAAAAAATTAAAGCCCCGAGCGCAGCTGTTATCAACAGGAGACAAAATAAAAACCCAGCTGAAAAATTGTCTGCAGCCTCGTTTCTTTCTGTTTCAAGTCCCGACCATTGTGTAAATGTGATGCACTTTCATGAGCCTTTCACAAGGAGAAATTCTCTGTAAAATGAGATATCCACTATTTGAAATATCTGAATACCCTGATGGCTGGCATGAAAGTCAAACTCATTATGGAATCGCACCCGCCTTATTATTATGGGAATACATTTGCATACACAATCGGAATGTTTTAGCGGATGTAATCTGGAGACTTTAAATCGCTGAGCGATCACCGCCACGGGTTTTTTTTCTTTCAAACACAAAAGGTGCAGCCGAGGGTTCATAATACGTCACCTCATCGTGCACCTCGCTGCTCAACTACTAATAATGATCAACTGGAAATAATGCTCGGGCCCCATTTACAACCTTTTAACATTTTAAAGCGTGACACAATGAGGTATAATTTTCAAAAAGGCTTAATTTCCCCTGACATAAATGTAGGTAGCACACATAACCTTTTTAAGAAATACTCCACTTCATATTCACACACAAGGTACAAGCACAGTCGTGAAGTTGTTGCCCATGAGCCTCAGCCGCAGCCCCTGAATGGCCGAGGGTACGAGGCCGTGCATTGCCTTCTGCCAGCGAGTGGCACGATGCTCCCAGGTGTCAACAAATGTTCAAATACAAAAGTTTAGGATTCATTTGAAGACATTGTGTCACAGAGGTGCGATGTTTCTAACGCTCCTTCAACTTCCTCCATGGAGCCTCTGTGGGGATGTACGACCAATCACGAGGTGACGTTTCTCCCTCTTTTTATTGCATCAAATCACAAATTGAAACCAACCAGCCAGCCACCAGGTGGTGATAGAGACACTTAAGCTTTTGTCCTTATCTTTATGCAGCTTATAACATCTTCTAAAAGCGGTTTGTTGTAGTAGGAGTTAGTTATTTGTTGTCTTGCTCTTCACGGCGACACCTCTAATATTCCCTTTTCACGAGAAATCTAAAAATGCTAATGTGGGGGTTTTATATGTGAGATCCTGCATTAAGTAGCTGTTTCAGCTGGTAACAGTGACTTCTTCGTAAGCGTGTACATTTCTTAGTGTTGATTTATGAGCTTTAGAGATGCTGGAGGTTGTTTATTTTAAAAACTCTGGACAGATGAGCGAGGGGAGTTGTTTCCTCCGTTTTCAGACTAAGCTGCTCCTGTAATTACTATTTTCCGAGTAAATAACCCTTGTACGTGCAACTTATGAAAACAACTGTTTGTTTGCATTTTAAACTTGTAAAATTGCCATTAACAGCTCTTTGTTGCAAACCGGTTGCATGCCAAGTAGTATGACGTTCTTTAAACGATATAAATAGCATGTGTGTCATTTTGCATGTTTTGCTTTGTTAGTGTTTCAAGTGAAGCTGCTTTCAGACATCACTGGACTCCGCAGCTCCGAGTTTCCAACCCCCGAGTCGGAGGTTCGACTCAGAAGGTCGCAGGAACCTCATCATCCCTGACCTAGAAATCCAAGATGGCTGCACTGTCTGTCAACAGTAGTGGAAGCTGTCATTAAATTTGTCGCACACATAATACGCTCCTCTCCAGTTACTGTGTGTGGATGTTTTACTATGGTGTTAGTATGCGTGAAATGACTTCTTTAGGTCTGACATCACTCCGAGCTCCGAGGTAATAAAGACAACCAGAGAACAATACTCTCAAAGAAATCTAGTAGCATGGAATCTAGAAGAGGAGGCTCGTAAACCTACACATTGACATATACAGCTCAAACAGCACAGAGACATTGTACAGTAATTAGAGCCAAAGCATAATGTCTGCACACAAAATAACTGGAAGCTGGTGAGGAGAAATTTGGTGTCACTCTGACGCAGGATCAGCATCTGCTGTGTGGGCGCCGCGGTGACGACCCGCCTTATGTTAAAAATACGGTGGACTTTAAACTAATTGCTGCTCTGAATCCGAGTGCGAGAAAAACAGGAAAACATCGTGTTAACAGTTCATCTTTGAGGATCAATCACGACGTGATTAAAAACGGTTTATCACAGGATTTTATTTGCAGAACGTACCTGAGGATCGTAATCCAAACAGCTGGACGCCCCACTTCCTCATCATTACGAATCTGGAGGGCCGTCATTATCACGTTTGTTATAAATACCGCACTGTATGTTATGTAGAGCGCAGAAGATTCATTTGTTGCGTTGACGGCAGTGATTGATGGGCTGTTGTTCTCCTAGGGGTGGTGTGTCTGCAGGGGGGGGGACACATATTGAGCAGGTGCAGGTACACACACAAACACACACACACACACACACACACACACACACACAAAGCCCCTGTGTGTGAATGAGCCGTGGTGCCTGGGTGCAAAAAAAGCCACGGGATAGAAGACGAGTGTGCAGGGTGGGGGGGTGTCGTACAGCTCAGGTTACCCTGACAGGAGGGAGCAAGAAGGAGGAGGAATGGGGTGTTTGGTGTGAAGGGGGGTGGGTGGGGGGGGGGGTGCCAGGCCCAAAAAAAGCCACCAGTGTCTTTCACAGGGGGGGCTGGGGGGGGGGGGGTGTTAGGTCTCAGCTGTGGCCCCTGAGCGCCGTCCTTCACTCTACGACCTGCCGGCGTCCGGACGTCCAGCATGGGGAAAGGAGTAAGTGTGCTTCTTTTATTTTTTTTAAATAAATCCACTCTGATAATCGTGTTGTTATGAGAATGTACTCAACCCTGTTCCTTCCTGAGTGGATGAAGACGACTGAGCTCCTGAGTTTCCTTCTCTAACTTTCGCACAGTTGCACATATGGCGCGGTCGTGCATCATGGAAAGCTACTGAGCCGTTCTAAATGTGGCCGCATGGCTCCGCGTCTCTCCGAGTTCTACTTTGTTGGGGGGGTTTTCAGTCAAGAGTAACATCTCAGGCTCTGGTGGATTTTTCTCCCTCGATACGTTTTATTTCCGGCTTGTCGTTTATTTGTGTAATTACGTAATTTTTGTTTTTTTTATTCCTTCCATCAGGCCGATTCCATTTACCTTTATGGGAGGACAGGCTGATAATTGTCCTCACGCGCAGCGGGGGGAAATTGCTATGCCAGACACATTTCAGGCACTCCACCGACTCCAGCGCTCCCTCTTTGACTCTTTTTGATTACTTTTTTCACTGTGTCACTCGCTCAGCGCTCTCCTCTCATTCTCTTTGTATATCCTCCCTTCACTGACATGCACACGTGCTGCTAAGAGGAGACTGACAGCAGCAGATGATTTCCATGATGCACCATTCTTCCATCTGTTCGTGACGCACACACTCTCTCGCTCGCACAAATGAGGAACTCGTATCGTGAGAATAAACATTTCCCCCTTCGGTGTTTAGTGAATAGTTTGCCGATAGTGCCAGGAGAGTGAAATTAAGCAGCCTACACAAAGTCCATTGTGCTCCTATTGACACATGTAATATGTGGGTATGAATGTAAACGGCTGGGCTCAGCAAGGCTAACAAGCATGTGACTTTCCCCCACTTACTGTCCGTGGGGGTTTGGGATCCTAGGGGCCTGATGTATGGTAATTTCTCTCTTTCCCTGCAGTGTGGTGCCGAGAACGGAGGGAAGAGGAAGAAGAAGGAGAGGGATTTGGACGAGCTGAAGAAGGAAATGTCCTTTGTAAGAAAAACAATCTGTCACCGCTCCTGTTCACACTCACTCCGCAGCCGTGATTGATTCCATCGCCGCTGCTCCCAAACGATCCCCAAATAGTGTTACGCCAAAGTCACCAGGTTATTGAACAGGGCTATAAATGAGAACAGTGGCCCGTAAACAAAATGGCAAAGCAGCCTGCTTAGCGCAGTCAGCTCGAGACGAGTTCTCAGCCAGCCTGTCCTCTCCTATCTGTTCTACCACCCTCTGGCTGCTCTTCTTTGTACTCCAAAAGATACTGAATAATTTGTGGGCCACCAGCAGTGTAGTGCAGACTTTTTGTCTTGTGCAGAGCTGTAGCTCTTTGAGCTGCTGTCAAAATGCAGCCAAGCGATGCCCATGAAGGCTGGGCTCTGTTTTTGCTGCTCGCTCTATCTCTGATAAAGCAGCTCGTGTCAATTATCAAGTTGGCCCGTGACTGATTAAAGAGAACAATTCCCTGGATACTGTCAACATTGTGGAGTGGTTTTGTGATTAAGTGATCGCTCTGCCTCGTGAACTACTTCCTCGGTCTGTGATTTCCAACTTTCTGTCTTTTTTTTTTTTTTTTTTGTAACCCAGAAATCCTTTTAACAACTGCCAGACAATGGATGATCAATATTGGGTGTAGGGGGCTTATAAACAAAGCTTAACGAGCAAACTGTTCTGTGAACGCTGGGGCATGGCTTTGATCGCGGCCAAATTAGGTGCAGCTGCAGCCCGCTGTCGTCCACTGGAGGCAACTGTAGGTGAGACAACTGGTGGACGGGTCCCTGTGTTACTGTGGAATGAGAGAAGCAGCCGTTCATTCTGTGGGACTGACTCCGACGTGACAGCTGACGGCTGAGATTTGGGCTTCTTCTGCACCCAACTCCATTTTGAAAACTGAAAACAGTATCTTCAGGAAGCTCTCAGGCCGGTTATAGAGGATTAGAATACAAAATACATAACCAGACAACACGACACACACATTAAACATCAGCATGGACTTCTGAAGAGAAATAAAACTGCTGATTTTGGCCGGATTTTCCTTTATTAGGTCACATTTTTCTTTAGTAGAGAAAAGACGGTTTCCTCACCTGGGTTTCAGTTCTACTTGGAAATGCAGGGAGAGTGGGCTTCCCTCTTTGACCTCTTTGATGTAACGATCATACACTTAAAGCCCCTGAATCCACGTGAGGTAGAGAGAGTAAAAGATGGTACTGAATTCATGAGTCCACCCTCCTGCAGTGGTGGTACTCAAACATTATACATAAGTGATATGTAAGAGTATAAATGTACTGCAGTAAAAGTGAGGAGTACCCAAAAGTAAATGTACTTTTTTAAAATCCCACCGCTGCCCTTGTGATCTGTTCAGCCCTTACTGTGGTCACTCATTTCACTTCCCTTTATAGCTGCTTCCAAACGCTTCTGCTCTTCATCATAAGGACAGTGAGTGTCGTGCTGTAGAATTCACAATATATCACAGTCGCTTAATAATTCTACTGGCCAGTTAAAATACTCTGATACTGTTTATTGATCCCGTTCCACTGAAAAATCAAAAAGCCACATTTTCTCCCTGCAGGATGACCACAAAATCTCTCTGGACGATTTGGGGAAACGCTACGGAGTGGAGCTCACACGGGTAAGGACGTGCACGCACACAAACGCACACATTCCCACATGCACACTCTCACGCAAACACACACAACAAAGAGCAGACCGTCCCTTATAGAGATGTTATCTCTAGGCGCTCTGTACCTGAAAGCAACATCCAGCTCACCTTGAGCCTTCTTCATCTTTAATCCCTCACTCACACACAAACGTAAACATTTTCATGCACAAACTCCTAAAATCCCAGAGTCAGGCAGATCATAAAATCATAAAAGTCTTAATGCTGTGGCCGCGCTCACTGTGTGCCTTGACTTTCACATTGCAGGTGTCGTGAAACTGATTTCCATCTTTGTAATAGTAGCGCTGAGGAAAACATGGAAGCTGGAGAGCTCAAGAAAACTGTAAAAAACCTCTAAATCTGGTTTATTTCGAGTATGAACATAGATTTTCACTGAATTTCACCTTTTCAGGCATTAAATTGGAAAAAAAAAGTTCAGTGGAGTCAAATCCAGCCCTTGTACGGCCGAGCACTTTAGATGAGAGGAGTCACCCAGTTTATTATACATGTGGTTTTAAATAGGCCAGGCAGGAATACTTGATGTTCTGCAACTGCCGTCAAATTGCCTTTTAAGCCGCAGTGAAAATGGGACTGTTGTGTTGTAATAAGATCCGCAGCAGAGACAGAAACACTCTCACTCCTAAAAAATGAGCTCTCTCCATTTGCCCTCCTCCCAGGGCCTGACCAACGCCAGAGCCGTGGAGATTCTGGCCAGGGACGGTCCCAACTCCCTGACTCCGCCACCCACCACCCCGGAGTGGGTCAAGTTCTGCCGTCAGCTGTTCGGCGGCTTCTCCGTCCTGCTCTGGATCGGCGCTATCCTCTGCTTCCTGGCTTACAGCATCCAGGTGGCCACAGAGGACGAGCCGGTCAATGACAACGTGAGAAACTGATTGTGAAAAATATGCAAACGTACAAATTATTCATGCAGATGCAGCAATGCAAGGATGGTTCCCCTGGTTATATATATACAGTGTGGATATAAGGGTACAGGCATATATACAGTAAATTCCAGGGTTTATATTTACAGGTACATTATTTAATTATTGAGTTTACTGTAAGTTACTGTAATCAGTCGTACGTAGCACCAGTTGTAGGCTGAAGGAAATGGTCTTGTAGAGTGTTAATCAGTTTCTCCAACAACCCTTAATATCTGGAGAAATCAAAAATATAACAATCACCGTCAACCTCAACTGCTCAAAGGCAAAGGAAGGTTAAAAACATTTCATCAGATCATTTGCACTGAGGAGCTAACCTCTCCATTATGGTTCATTAGCAGCCTGTATAATAGGTAACTGATCATTTTGAGATATATTTAATATTAGATATCAAAATATATCAACAACAACCGTCCGTCAACCTCATTTTTGTCTTAACCTTTAAAAACCATGAGTTCTTTATATGACCTGTATTGAAGTCACATGAACAGCACTGTGCCAACAGGAAACAGAAGAAAATGTAGAAAACTTAGGGGCATGAAAATAGAATTAAAACCCATTTGAACACCAGTAGTTCGTCCTCTTAAGTGTCGAATTTCTGAGCGTGTGACATTATAAAAAGGCAGCTGACACTGGCCTCAGCACGCAATTATCCATCCTGCAGTTTATGGGCAGCATTAGGACTCATTATGTAATCATCATTCAACACTCTCCAAACCTCCGACAGTATTAAAGCCTTACGTAATATACAGTAACATACAGAGAGACACGCACGCATGTACTTTAATCTCCCCGTGATTTAATCTCTATATTCAGGGCTGAGCGTGTGCAGCTGGATGCTCTGCTGAGCGGCTTCAAAGCCCCGGCTGCCTGCAGCTCTGGCACTTTGAGCCTCTGCATAACGTACAAAACGTTTAGTGGAGATGAAATCCAGCCTAACAGGACTTTACACGTTGTTGTTGTCTTCATTTAGCTTTGTTCTCGTTATTTTTCATGTATTTAGTGAGCTGAGAGATTTCTGCCCATCGGATCATCACCACCGGCTGAAATGACACAATTTACCACAATTTACCACAATTTACTGTAATTTCTTTAATCTTAAAAGCTTCAAAATTGGTTTGATGGTTCGCTGATTTGGAAAAGAAAGAATGGAGCCTCTCTTATGCCCACTCTTCACCCTGAAATTCTCTTCTTGCTCTTTGCACTGCAACCATTGATGCAATCTCCTGCGAGATGTGCGAGAAGCTTCAAGTGTCAGAATCAGCTCCGGCAAGTTGAAGAGCGAAGCTGAACTGTGGATCAGTTAAAAACACTTAGAAGTCATTAAAAACCAGCGTTTATCTCCAACATTCAGCAGAAACTTTTAAAATATGAAGACTTCTAGACAGTTTGGTGTATTTGTAATATCATGGGTGAGTGGGGTTACGCTGTCAGAGCTCCAGTTCCAACACGAAATCCCGAGAAAATGGAGCCCAGCAGAATGTATCAGCCTGCAGGGGGCGCTGCTGCCTGTAAAACACTTACACGGCGTCGCTTTAAAATCCATGTTTATAATCTTTAAATCGTATTCTTGCAACTCGGAGTGTGTCACCCGTCTGGGCAGATGTTACTCTGGTACTTCTGCACAACGAGAAGCTCCTGAAGCGAGAAGAGTCAAAAGAGCTGAGACTCAACATCTGTTTGAAAAAAACAACACGTGTAAACAAAGCAGGAAACAGAATAGTAAAGTGGAGGCAAATATTGTAAACACTGACAAGCGATATTCTGAGGAGAGATATGTTTTCCCTTGTTCAGAGGATTTCTCGCTGCTATAGTAAAAAAAAAAAAAAATTCAAGTGTGAAATAGCAACGCAAGCTGTTGTTTTTGTAGGATTTTTATTTTCCAGGAGTCCAGGACGTAAACCTCCAGATCGAGAGCCGAACCCGTAACAGCTTTTTCAAAATATTCACCAAAAATAAAATGTCAAGAAACCAGAATAGATGCTTGTTGCTGTCACATAACTGTGAGTCGGGCTGCAGCGTCTCTCGGCGGCGTCGCAGATCAAACTCTCCGCTCTTGGTTTTTCTTGGTTTTCTTGGTTTTTTTCGCGAGACAGATGATCCCTTGAATCAAACGTCCAAAATGACAGGAAGAGACACAAGAATTCAGCTGGAGGATTCTTTTAAATCCCGTTGGGACTGAGAGCTTCTGCAGTTTTGTTTTGGCTCTTGACTCGCTGCAGTTTTGGTTGTTGCTTCTTTAAAAAAACAGTCTGAAGGTCTCAGACGATACTGACACTGTCTCCCCCTGTGGCTCGGCTTTTACCAGCTGTATCTGGGCGTGGTGCTGGCAGGCGTGGTGATCATCACTGGCTGCTTCTCCTACTTCCAAGAGGCCAAGAGCTCCCGCATCATGGACTCCTTCAAGAAAATGGTGCCCCAGGTGAGTTGATGCGTTCGGTGTCGTCGCGGTGCCTCTGAATCAACAAGCCGTCCCTCAAGTGGGGCTTACACTCTCACTTGAGTGGAAACCTAATAAGCTTGCACAAAAGAAGAATAAATGTTTGAGCCAACTTCGGATTGTGAGTGTTTGCATAAAAACTCCCCTCACGTTATCCACCTCCAGCACTTTGATTGCCTAATTCTTTAATCTATTTAGGCTCTTTTCACTCCCTTCTTGTGCCTCCTCCTTCTCCCTACCTGTCTTCTTTCTCCCTTCTTCCTTCTCCTCTCTCTCTCTCCCTCTCTATCTGCCTTTCACATACCTCTACACCCTCTGGCACCTCTTTTTTAATCTCCCTCCTATCTCCTGCTCTGACTAAATCCTCTCTCTGTTCCCAAACTCTCTCTCTCTCTCTCTCTCTCTCTCTCTCTCTCTCTCTCTCTCTCTCTCTCTCTCTCTCTCTGTCTCTCTGTCTCTCTCCCTTCCTCGCACTCCCTCTCCCTCTCCCTCTCTTGTCTCCCGCTTCCTTTCGCTCCATGCCAGCAAGCGCTGGTGATCCGGGAGGGGGAGAAGATGCAGATCAATGCTGAGCTTGTGGTGCAGGGAGACCTGGTGGAGATCAAAGGGGGAGACCGCATCCCAGCTGACCTTCGAGTGATCTCCTCCAGCGGATGCAAGGTAGGGGAGGGGTCCAGGGCTCAGCGCCGGGGGGGGCAGGAGGTCTCACTGGGATTACAGTAGTACTACTCTGTCTCTCTGTCTGTCTGTCTCTCTGTCTGTCTGTCTGTCTTTCTTCCTAATTTCCTTATGTTTTCCAGTGGTGCTACACACGGGGGAAAAAGTTAGTTCACAGAAATTATTTTACTTAACTTTTTAATTTGGTGTAAATTCCATTAAAAACCACATAAAGTATATTAGTTGTTAAATAGTAGTTGTTCATTTAAATTCATTATAAAATACAAAGAATATACATTATATTGATGAGTGTATTTGTATTTTTATCTTCACCAAAGTTTGTACCAATTCATCTCATTGATGTTATTGAGATTATCTGAAAACGTTGAGCTGTTTATCAAAATTAGAATAAGTTCATTGAAAAATCTGGTCACGATATTTGGCCCGACGAGTCAGACCGACCAGTTCATGATACTATACTGGTGCTTAAAACAACATTACACAGAACAAATACTGAATTTTACAATTAAATCGACTTTGTACAATTCTTTTGTTAGATTTTCAATTCCAGTTCAACTCAGTTTGATTTGAAAAGCACCCGATCGTAATCTTCATTATCTCCATGCACTTTACACAGAAGGTCAAGACCTTAAAATCTATAGAGAAACCAACACCTCCCACAACGAGCAGCACTTTGACGACTGGAGAGAACTTCTATGGTTTATGTATTTCTGTGACATCACAGCTCACCTGTCTGTTTCCTCTCTGTGCTGCTGCAGGTTCTTCACATGAAAACGAATCCTGACATTATCCAACAAACAGACCGGCTGTGTCTAATTTGCTTTATAAATAATGATCATGTCTTAATGACCCATATGCAGTTTTAACGCCGCTCTTTACCCACTTATGCAAAAGGGGGACGGATGGTTTTAAATAGTGAATATTTCTCCCACTAATTTTAAAGGAGATAAATGTCTCTGTGGCTTAGGGAGGCACATTCTGCTGCAGTGATGAAGCTGTTTCATAAAGTACATGTCTGAGTAATGATCACAGATTAGCTGAAGATGTTCACGATGTTCACCACCATTTGTCAGCCGCTGCCCCTGCCGGCCCGCAGCAGGTCAACCAGGCATTATTCAGCCTGAAGGTGGAGTTTGTCATGTGATCGTGGAGAATCCCCCTCAAACCAATCCTTCACCATCGAAACCTTCGATTTTCTGAGTCACTATTTGCGTTGGTCGACAGAAAAAGTGTTAAAGTGAACCATGATAAAACAAGAGGGAAAGTAAACTCATCCCAGCCAATTCAATAATACTGCATAAAATATACATTAAAATACAGGGATCCTTCATTTTCCAGACAATTGTTCTAATTAAATATTCCAGGAAGTAATGGTGTGTGGTTTTGCTCTATCAATCCTCGCTGAGGAGCATTAGGGGTCGTTGGAGGTCAACCGGGTGTTTCAAGATTTTAAAATATAATAAATCCCTAATATCAGGGGGTGTGGGGACATGTTGTCTGTCTTTCTACACAGTCAGTGGTCGGGACGTGTCCCACCTGAATATAATGACATCTACGGCCACGTGCTATCAACTTCGGGTGAACAGTGTATCTGCTTTTTTATCCCCCTTGGAAATAAAATGTAATCATTTCGTCTCTGGAGCAGAACTCAATAACCATTACCTATTACATTATATGATTTTAATATTACGACAGTGACAACACCAAATGAAGTTTCCTCCTGCTGGCTCTCATTAGCTTGACATGAGTCTCCTCTCACTCCCCCCCCCCTTGTCAGTGCCACCTCCTCGCTCTCTCCTGTTTCTGTCCCTCCCTCTCACTGGATAACACGTGTCTCTCCTCCCTGTGAAGGTGGACAACTCCTCTCTGACGGGGGAGTCGGAGCCGCAGACTCGCTCCCCGGAGTTTACCAACGACAATCCTCTGGAGACGCGTAACATCTGCTTCTACTCCACCAACTGTGTCGAGGGTCAGTGGGCCACATCTGGCCGAGGGATCTTCTCTCATGATACCTTTTGTTACCTGGAGATTTGACTCAGCACCCAACCACGAGTTTCACTGCACAATTCATCACACGTTCCGTAAAGATTATTATTGAGTGTTTCCCTTGGAGATGCAACCAGTGGGGATTGGAGTTGGTATTTCAGTTGCTATCAATCATTAAACAGCGACGCAGTGAGCATTTCAATGGCATCGTCATATTAATATCTGCAGCTTCGTCAACAGTTGGACTTCTCATAGAGTCAGTTTTGGGTAAATCCAATTAATTTGTCAATCAAGGACTTAGCCAGAGGTTGAAGTTTATTACTCGATAACAATCTCAGCACAAAGTCCATTCAGCATCTTTTGATCATATCACATTTCTCTGAGTAATTAAAATACTTGTTTTCCCAAGATGTAGGTGTATCTTTTAAAAACATATTGAAAAACTCATTTCAGAAATGTATGTAGTTTTTTCCCTGAAGAAGAAGAAGAAGATCAGAATCAGTAATAAAAAGGATAAGATAGAAAACAACAGTTTTCTATCTTATTGTCTGTTCCTCAATTTTGTTTCCTTTGAGTAAAGGCTGCGTTGAATAATCCGATTTCTAAAAAGAAAACCTCTTCCTTCCTTTCTTACCTCTGGTGCAGAGCCATGCAGATAGTTTTGTGTTTTTCAATGTTTGTCCCTGCGATTTCTGATTCCACCACAGTGCAGGTAAATGAAATCATGTTTGCAACATTCACAGGATTCAAAATGATATAAAAAGAACAGCTAGTGACAATATCTTTTTCCCCCAGAAACACTTTTGCTCTTGTTTTCATTAAAACTGCTGAGAAAGTAGTCCCTGCGAAAAACAGCTGATCACAAACTCTGTCTATTACAAAGTTTGTGCTCTTTAGAGATTCAGATTCTTCACACACTCGCTCGTTCAGTCCAGCATCTGTTCGGCTGCACCTGAGCATCAATCACCAGCCAACACCTGTAATTCATCTCCATCCATCACTGCTCCTCATCCAGCCGTCACCTCCCCATCAACCCTCCTTCCTACTTACCGAATACAGCGGTCAACCCCTGCAGAGTCCTCCACGCCATCTTATCACTCATTTGTCTCTTCACGCACCACTCGGAGAAACGCACGCACGTCACAGAGAGCGGGAAGACAGCTGGATCAGTTAAACCCTTGATCTTCTGCTTTGTACTCCACATTTGAAGAGCTTGCTGTTTTGAAACTGACAAAATGGGTGATTAATCATCTGTTTAGCTCAGGAAATATAAATTTAAATGTTTTTGGAACAATGTGTTAAACGCTGATGTTTTTGTGGAGAGAGCCAAAACTGAATCCTGTCCTCGCTCTCAGGTACAGCCCAAGGCATCGTGATAGGCACCGGGGACCAAACGGTGATGGGGCGCATCGCCACTCTGGCGACGGTGCTGGAGGTCCGCCAGACGCCCATCAACATCGAGATCGAACACTTCATCCACCTCATCACGGGCGTGGCCGTCTTCCTGGGCGTGAGCTTCTTCATCCTGTCCCTCATCCTGGGCTACAGTTGGCTCGAGGCCGTCATCTTCCTCATCGGCATCATCGTGGCCAACGTGCCTGAAGGCCTGCTGGCTACCGTCACTGTAAGTAGTGCGTGTGTGTGTGTGTGTGTGTGTGTGTGTGTGTGTGTGTGTGTGTGTGTGTCGTAGATGCCAAGTTCTCCTTGTAGCAGGGTCACAACATTCTTCCTGGAATAGAATGAGAACTAAGCCGTGGGGGAAAGGTCATAATTTAGCAGCTGCACTCAAACATACAAAAGGTTAAATGGTGTTTGTGTTGCAAATGGTAATTTTACATATTTTTATTTGAAAGTATTTTGAATTATTTACTAATTACGAGCGATACTAATGACTTCTGTAGGATGAGGACAGTTGGTGGGAGCAGTTTTTGCGTAGAATTAGAAGCTGTTGTGTTTATTTAGTATAATTAGCATCAAGTAAGGACCTTCCTGCAGGGCGAGTAAACAGAGGTGTGACTAATACAGTTATTAATGCTCTCCTTTAAATGGTTGAGGATTTTTCAGTGTCTCTCTCCTCTAGCGTGTTGTTTCAGTTTTTTGTGTGAGTATATTTAAAAAAGTAAATTTCATACACCTGAAAGAGTCAGGAGCTAAAAACCTCATGTTTCAGACAGAGGCTGACAAGAGGAGCTGCAGCAGTGGACGTATCAGGAAATCGACGTGTTTCCTCAACAGTGGAGCATGAAAACCTTCTCAAATAATATCACAAATAAGAATCGGGAAGCTGAATAGAAGTATAATGTCTCCTTTAAGTAGATGAAACAGCTGGAAACACACACAGGCTTCAAAACCAAACTATTCACATGTAAAAACTGTCGAACTGAGCAGATCTGAGGAGTCGGACGTTGATTCTTCATTGAGTTTTCATATCGAGCAGCTGCTTTCACATTTCTCACAGCCATTTGATCCATTGTTAGGAGTATTGATCCGTGCAGCTTTGAGCGTGCCAGCCCGAGACGCCTGATGTTTTGCCTGCTGGCTCACTGTCATGGCTCACCTGAACGGAACATCAATGTTAAGAGTTACGCCCGTGCATTTCCTAACTCTAATTCAACCTCAGTGAACATTAAATGATTCTACAGAGCACAGGTGATTTACTGCAGGATGTTGAAGCGCCTCCAATGCTGAGGTGCGTCTAACTTTTTTCTGCAACAGTAAACAAAGCACGCGCCGAGCTGGATGCCAGCTGGCATTTCAAACGCCGCCAGTCGACATTTCACTGGTCACAGGAAATAAATTAACTTCCAGTGGCTGGTTTCTTTAGTTGCTTTCTCTTTTAAACGCCGTGAGAGGAAATGTTCGTGTGCCCTGCATCTGCTGCCACGTGAGGAATGTGGTCATCTTGATTTAATGTATGTGGCTATGTCTCTCGAACATATAGAATGAGTCTATGCATCATGTTTGCCTCTGCCTCTGCCTCTGCACCTGCTGTTAACCAGCCAACCAGGCACACACCCACACACACACACACCCACACACACACACACCCACACACACACACCATCACATTTGCTGTAAGGCACCTGGACCACGCATGATTTCACATGCACAAACACTTGAACGCACCGGTGCCTACACATGCTCTTTCCCGTTGTTGACCAACAATCATCAATCCTCTCCCCCCCTCTGCCTCCCAATTCTATCTCCCCCCCTCACCTCCCACCATCCTCCCAGGTGTGTCTGACTCTCACTGCCAAGCGAATGGCCAAGAAGAATTGTCTGGTGAAGAACCTGGAGGCCGTGGAGACGCTCGGCTCCACCTCCACCATCTGCTCCGACAAGACGGGCACGCTGACCCAGAACCGCATGACCGTGTCCCACATGTGGTTCGACAACCAGATCCACGAGGCCGACACCACCGAGGACCAGACAGGTAAAAAGGGAGGGAGGGAGGGACGGAGAGGTGAAGAGAGAGGCGGGAGAAGAGAGCATGGTGGGAAGATGGAGGGACGGAGATATAAAGGGGAGTGTGTGTAGGAGCACAGAGGGGGGAGTGTGACCACCTGCCGAAATTCATCTGCACAGTGTTCCCGCTGCCAGCTGACTCTGCTGCTCGAGCTGCAGCCCGGATTAAGTGAGCGGTGGAATGCGGTGGGTGGCACAGCCCTCGGCGACGAGTCTTTCCCCCAGAGGTCCCGGGCAAGGCCGCTGCTGCCGGAGCAATTGGATTCAAGTCTCATACAAAACGGCAACAAATGAAGCCAGATTTCACAGAAGCTTTTTAGCAATAACCGAAAAGGTTTGGGAGAAAAGAAAAAAAGCCCGGTGTGCATAGTAACGAATGTTCAGAAACACAATGAGTAGCCAGCAGTGCTGCCAAAGGCCACACAGTTGGAACAGTGCAGGAGCTGGAGAGAAACAGTGGTTTCATTGTTCAGGAAGAACAGACAACTGGATTTTCAGCAGCTGTTTAAAAAACTCCAGCCACAGTTTTTACCTCCGTGTGTTTTATGTTGCACGACACTTCATCGTGTCCTGTTTGCACATTAAGAGCGACAGTGAGCGCTCTGGAGAATTTGAGCTGATATGAATATCTGCACCGGCCGCAGACAGAGGGTCATTTTCAGTTTGATTGCAGGTGACGAGGGATGAAATCTTTGCTGCAGGTTTTATGTTTTTGAGACATTGTGGTTAAATATGAATGTTTTCCAGAAAAAATAAAATCTCCTTTGTCAAGAAAAAGTGATTGCTCAACT
Organism: Verasper variegatus; assembly: GCA_026259375.1. Taxonomy (NCBI): domain Eukaryota; kingdom Metazoa; phylum Chordata; class Actinopteri; order Pleuronectiformes; family Pleuronectidae; genus Verasper; species Verasper variegatus. The sequence continues at coordinate 2,938,156 of CM048053.1, forward strand.
TAATTGACCCCTATTCTGTTATTTAGCTACAATATCCAGTGCTCCTCTGTGAGCCGAGAGGGAAGTCAGTCGCATAAATACTGTATGAGCCCTACTTTCAAGTGAAAAAACTGTCTAACCGAGCCTTCTCTGCTATTCTCTCAGGTTTGGGTTTTGACAAGAGCTCTGCTACTTGGACTGCTCTGTCTCGTGTGGCCGGCCTGTGCAACAGAGCGGATTTCAAAGCCGCACAGGAGCACCTTCCTCTCCAGATGGTATTGACTTCCACCCCACGCTGACACTACAACTGTAACTTTCCTAAACCTTGGCATCGGCTTTCCAGTCTCATGAATTATCTCTGCTCGATAATGCATTGGGGGTATAATGGGTTTAGTTTAATCCAAGGACATCATGAACAGGCCTTATCGGATTTGTACCAAATAATACATGCACATTATTCATAAGACATGATTTTGCCTCAGTGGTTTGCCAGTAGGGTGAAGCTAACAACACGGCTAGGTGAGCTGTCACTCACATAGAAAAAGAAGCAGAGGCAGAAGAAATATTCAAATCCTTTACTTACTATGAGGGAAGGCAGCAGTAGGATAATGTAAATCACAGGTGAGATAATAACCAACACTTCTACTGAAAGAACGAGGCGGAATCTTTTGTTTCAGAACATCCACGACAAGACTGAATGTTACAGAAATCCTGGATTGTCCAAAATGCTACAGGATTCCTCTACTTCCCTCCACAGAATCTGTTCATCAGTACATTTTGAGGAATCCTGCTGATAGACAGACAAACAAATGACAATTAAAACACTAGAGTGGCCTCAATAGAGCACCCTACCTCAGCTGTAAGGACCAAACTGCACACTACCTGGACCATGTTCCATCCTTCCACCAAGTTTCATGGAAATCCGTTCTGCAGTTGTTGCAGAATTCAAGACAGACATGGGTCCAAACACAACCTCTTTGGCTGCTGACCTGTCTTTTAGGATTTTTTGATATTGGAATGACAAAAAAAAAATAGCTATCTTATTGTTTAAGTTGACATGCACCTAAAAGAAGCAGGAGCTCAGTTCACATGCTTCAAATTGGACATATGTGCAGTGAATTGTTAATATTCTAACCCATATGGCACCAACAGGGAAAAAACACCCCGTATAAATAATTTGCCAATACCACTTGACACAGGTGCATTGCACACACACTGGCTCACACTCCGAACCTGCCTCTCACACATAGACACAGACACACTGTGGATAATCCAATGCACCCCTGGAAATAACTCCCCTCGCACTGATACACAAAGACACACACTGCCGGATGGTAAGTCGATAATATCCCAGTGTTCCACCGACCGCTCTCTCCTCCAACCGGTGCTGCACTGACCTGAAGGAATTCTCTGTGTGGCCCCCAGCAACAGGGATTACAGCTTCTTTACTCCCAGGGGAGCAGACCCTGCCGCTGCAGCCTCTCCGGCCCCTCGAGGTGCCCGGACTTCCTCCCTGCATTTGTGTCTTCTGACAGCACTCGAACACAGCCGTCAAGGCCCAGGCTCCACCACCATTACGAGAACAAGTCCCCATCTGCACCCACAGAATCACAGAGAAATGGAATTTCCTTGATCTAGTTATTCATTCATGAAAAGGCACAAACAAGGACAAATCTCGCAGAGTGTGTGTCCTTGTTTCGCGCCCGTTCATGAATGAGTAAACAGGAACAAAGAGAAATCTCTTGTCTTAGTTTGGCCCCCGTTGGTAAATCGAGCACCAGTTCAGCCTAGATTTTAATAAATTGGCTCTAAGAGCAGGATGAAGTGCAATGATAATTATGGAACCTCTATTGAGGGTGAAGTCAGAGGTTATCTGAAGAGAATTCTCCTCTAAATGCTTCGGGCAGCACCAGGGGTGAACTGAAACCCTAATTTAGAAACTTGTCTCCATCTCAGACTGTCCTCACACAACCCACCAGATCACTAACTTTCTAAATTACCTCTGTTTGTCAAAAACAAAACCCAGTGTGGATAATAATTATATTATCGGTATATTAATAAAACAGAGGGTAAATAAAGACCACGTGACTTCTATCTTGTTCAAACGTTTTGCTCGTTCGACGGCTCATCAACAATAAATGATTATTATTAATATCGGTGGCCATTATCCAAGGCAAACAGTGAGAGGAGACAGCAGCAGCAGCAGTGTGGACACACACACACACACACACACACATGCACACACACACACACACACACACACACACACACACACACACGCCTACGAGCAGCAGCGGTTCACTGAGGTAGCTGTCATGCACAGACGATGTGAGCGAGTCCTGATGGACCGTCTGTCACCGAGCATCTCACAAACAACTCTGTCACACGAGTTGAAGCCAGTAGATGTGAAAAAAATAACCCCTGAATAAATAAAATAAAAATCGTATCGGCACACTATCTCCACACCGACCGTACAATGTCTCAGGTGTCTGCGTGTGGTTGTAATGGAAACATGCTCAAATTCATTGACCTTTTCTCAGTGTCAACAGTGAGCGGGTGACATTTACACACCTTGAGAGGAATCAGATCTTCAAAAAATAGATAGTAAAATGTAAAAGACTATTGTAATTTTTTGTTTGTATATTTAAATATTTATTTAGGATTTATTTATATATAATTGATTTTTTAAATGACATTTTGGCAGTTTTGATCGTCCGTACACAAGAAGCATCATCACTGAACACCACCCAGAATAAATTATGAAGTTCTAATTTCTTGAAGCATCACTTTACTTGTTGGCTACAACCTTAGCAACCTGTCATTGCTGTTTATTGCCGCAGGTAATCGTTTAAAGTGCCTTTTACTCCTATTTCCTCAAAGTGCCTTTGCATAAATTGTCAAATAATCAGTTGTACTTTTCCAGAATTCAAAATCTTCTTCATCCTCTTAACTGAAGAAAAAAACTAGTTTTTGCTCTTCCATCATTTTTACATGAAATTGTTCTGGTGTTATTATAAGTGCTGGTGATGCAGGTGATTCTGAGCGACCTGCAACAGGGAGATGAACCACAGTGGAAGTAAAGAAAGTTCTCTCAGGTGCTGTGTTCATCAATTAAACAACACACAGTCTGAAAAGCCTCTCCTCGGCACTGCGGTGTGATAAACACCAGGCAGCGAGGCAGCTACTCCTTTCTTAATATGCATGTGTGAATAACTGTGCTAATGTGCGCTGTCTGTGTCTCCCCAGAGGGAAACCGCGGGGGACGCGTCGGAGTCGGCTCTGCTGAAGTGCATCGAGGTTTGCTGCGGGAGTGTTCGTGACATGAGAGCCAGAAACCACAAAGTGGCAGAGATCCCCTTCAACTCCACCAACAAGTACCAGGTAGTGCATGGGACTAGTGTCACATCTCAGCTTTGTGCCTGAGCTGCAAATCCAGAGACGACTCATAACTCAATTCATGCTCACTTGTCTTTTTTTTATATGATCTTACAAAGAAAGGTTTTTAAGTTCTTTTATTTTAGAGGCTGGAGCCGCGGCAATGGAAAGTTGGAGGGAAGTGTCTTCTGAACATTAGAGCATACAATCCTTTTCAAACTATAACAGAAATTATAATTATCAACCTGAATATGAGAAAAACATGTCTCCTTTAAATCTTATTGAATTGAATCTTATTAAATTCTTGGTAAATGTAATTTCAATTTGTATTTGTAGAATCTATTCAATTCTGTTCCTGCTCTTCAAATAGACGATATTATGACGTTTTTCAAAGAAGCGCGGTTTACACGGTTTGAGAGAGTCATGCATATATTTGTTTTAACCTTCATGCATCCGGGGGAGCGCAGCCTGAACATCCACGCTCCTTTATACAAACCGCCTACTTTACATTCACACGGTTTCACACATTCATGTTTGGAAGCAGCCCAACAAACCACAACCTGAGGCCGCACAGAGACGATGCAGTGTTCACACGTCTTCATTACGTTGGAAATCTACCGTTTGTAGGAATTAGGAAGTGGTTTCTGTTTGGCTACTTAGAAAATGCTGTGTTGTACAAACACGGTTTAGTTAAATAAGACATAAGGATATAAGGGAAACATGGTGAGTAGTTGGATTTGGATTGATGGATCAGAACCGGCGCTTCTGGCGGGACTTCAGCTCACATGCATGCTGAACATCCTGTGGAGGTCAACAACGACTCTGAGCAAAATTAAAAACTTAGTATTGAAGTCGTCACATGGAGCTGCAACACTTTGCTCAAGGGCACTGCAGCAATTAAGGCGGGGGGGTGTGTGTTTCTTGCTTCACTTTCCACACCCAGCCTCTTCCCAGTCCCTCAGGAGATTTGAACCAGCATGTGAATAACGGAGCAGAGATGTTGGAGAAAACAAAGGACTTCCTGTGTGTATTTTGTGCACCTGTTCCGTGACTTAAAATAGGAACGTCTGCGTTGGGAGGAGGGAGGAAAGAAAAAAGCAATTTTGCTGCGGTTCTCTGAGATTAGATATGCTGTGACTCAGATACAAATTACCTGGGGGGAGTGTGTGTGTGTGTGTGTGTGTGTGTGTGTGTGTGTGTGTGTGTGTGTGTGTGTGTGTGTGTGTGTGTGTGTGTGTGTGTGTGTGTGTGTGTGTGTGTGTGTGTGTGTGTGTGTGTGTGCAATGCAAGTTGTAGCACCACAGGAATACATGTGAGAGTATGAATGAATGTCCCTTCGACACAGGCGATACACACAACATATGAATACTTAGTGTGCATCAGTCAGTTTCAATTAGACTTTTAGTTCATAACGTGGGACAGTGACGTCCTGAGTCTCTTTCAAAGTAAAACTGAATCCCGTTAGCCTCGCATGACAAAACAACTGGTAATAAACTACACGTTGCATCATAAATGAAGCTGAACATGTTTTGAAAAAGCATCCTGCTGTTTTCTGTCCCCCCCCCACCCCCCCCAGCTCTCGGTCCATGAAGTGGAGGACAATCCCTCCGGTCATATTCTGGTCATGAAGGGAGCGCCGGAGAGAATCTTGGACAGGTGGGTTAATCAATAATGGATCGATTATACGTCTCGCTAGAAACGCAGCACAGAACTTTCACTCGTTTATCATTTAGCTTTTTTCCGTCTGCTCCGTGACGCAGTGAAGGAAACGACTTTTCTTAAAGGCTGGAGATGAAAGTTTTATTTTTTTCATATTGTCAGTAAATCTCGTGAAAAGACAGGAGCCTTAAATGGATCGATCCAACCAACAAGCATCGTCCGTCTGAAACTCAAGGAGAACTCTCAAAAAATACATGTGTGACCTGTAGGAACTAATTAGACTGCGGAAATATCTCTTTAAATATCAGGAATGGAAGCTCAATCATTTCTTTACCCAAATGGGACCATCCCATGGTTTTGGCCACGCTCTGACATAAAGTCTGACCCAGTTGGTTTTCTGGTGAGATTCAAATTCCGCTGGTTCGTCCGTGTCCCTCAACGAGCTCCTCTTTAATGTGACTTTGTGAAATAATCAAATCTAACTTTGTTGTGGAAGAGTCGTCCCTTTCTTCACCCTGTTCTTTATGCACTCTGTGTTTGCCAGCGTTGCAGAGTAGAATCAACCTTTCGGCTCGTTTAAATATTCCGTGGACAATTAATGCAGAATAGATTCAAACTTACAGTGCTTTTATTTCAAATTATGTTGATTGTATTCAAAATGTAAAAGCACAAACAAGGATTTTCTTAAAGCGCATCTTTTTATTTCGCCGCGGGTCTTTGCTAACCCACGTTTGCTTAGGTGTGGTGTGTTGTGGTTGAATTTCAGCAGTTTGTCGACACATTATCACAGATATTTTGTGTATTAGAAGTATTGTTTGTGAATGATTAACAGGTGCAGTAGCATCATGATCCATGGGCAGGAGCAGGTGCTTGATGAAAACTGGAGTGAAGCTTTCCAGAACGCATACATGGAGCTGGGAGGCCTCGGAGAGAGAGTGCTCGGTACGTTTGGTGGCAAAATCTATTACGGGCTTGTTTGGGAGCATGTAGTTTGGGGGGAGATGCAGTTGGACACAGCACTTACTTTTTATAATCTCCTTGGTAAACAGGGTAGTTTCCCCCGAATGTCCCCATAAAAGTGTGGAATGTTTTTATTATGACAGCGAATCCAGGGAAGAAGGTTTCAGTGGCGCAGTTTTTAACCAGTAACGACAAAAGACCCACACGGAGTCAAACCTGAAATTACAAAATGTTGGAGACAGTGGAACGTGAGGGTTGTGAAGAGCTGAGGTTCAACTTTCCATTTCTCCAAACACCGACTGTGTAAATGTCACCAGTTACCTGGCATCTCTCTCACATGCCAAAGGTACTAATTATGTTAGAGTGGGTGTCACTTTGTCAACAGGAGCGGAAAGGAGCCATATTCTGAGCGGAACTTCTGAAATCACGTTAATTATTAAATCTCTGTTGATGATGATGATGATGGTGACGGTGGTTGGGGTGTTTTGTGAGGAAGAAAAGCTCCGACACCTTTAGACGAGCCTGGATCTTTCATCTGCAGCATTTTATTTCGCTTAGCAGATACATATTTCAAACGGCGGTGGATTATGAATTAATAAAAGTGACTTCTTCAATTTGTATTTCAGAGATGCAACCCTCCAGATCTACATCTAAAATTAAAAATGATTTGTATTCACAAGGAGGACAATGCATTTTCTGAAGGTGCCTTTCGGAGCCTTTTTTATTTACCTCTTCTTTTGGTAGTGTTTTACTTTAAATAGCTAAAGTCAGAGCATCCTCCATTTTTACAGTTCAGATAAATTGTCAGTTGACATCAAAGATCCTAAACAAGTTTTCTGAACTACAGCTGCTCTGTGCTTGAGGTGTCATTCCAGCCAGTTGTGAACGATCACCTCTCTGATCCCTCTCGTCTCGCAGGCTTCTGCCACTCGAATCTGTCTTCGGCTCAGTTCCCTCGAGGCTTCACCTTCGACAGCGATGACACGAACTTTCCCACCGAGCAGCTCTGCTTCCTGGGTCTCATCTCCATGATTGATCCGCCGCGTGCCGCTGTGCCTGACGCTGTGGGTAAATGCCGCTCTGCTGGTATCAAGGTAATTGGTTCCACAGATTCAACCTTCATTGTAGTTCCTGAAAAGCCTTTTCCTGGGGCTTAATTTAACAGGCTTTTTAGTGAAGGGATTTGCATGTCAAATCCCCTTTCATATCACAAAATGGAGCACAGATGACAAGCAGCCACTGCACGGGGCCCCGATAGATGCTAATCGATGGATAAACGAAGTTGCTTAGAGGAAGCTGCTGACAACATAGTCAGTGAATGTGCTGTGAAAAGAAGACAAGTGTGGATTCTTTAGATTTCTACTCTGAGGTTGTTCACACACTTATCTGTTTCACCACAACATGTCAACAGGAAAACCAGGAAATTAAAAAAGCAGGCATTTAAGGAGGAACTCGGTCTGTTCCAAAATCAGTTTTATGGGAGTAAAATGTAGATTCAGGGTCGATTTCTTTGGAAATTCCCATCACAAGTTAATGAACTGCAAATACACACGGAGCAGCTGTTTAGTCGGAGAAGTAATAAGCCGGGCTGCAGGTTAAACAACTTTCAGCAGAGACAAAATTGGGTAATGAGCTGAATGAGGTTATCAAATTAAAATGAATACATATATGGGGGAAGGGATTTTGCATATTCAATTCCAGGTACAGTTGTAGTTGTCTTGCAGGTGTTGTGCTTCCTTTATTAATTATTTTTTTGAATGACACATTGTTTTCACTACAGAAACGAAGTAGAGGCAGAAAACAGGACTGAAAGTAGTGAAGGAATGTTTAAAAGAAAACGTGACCCGTCTTAGAAAATGTTAAAAACACAAAGTTTTCTCAGAGATTTAGTTTTGTGGTATAAACTCTAAACTCTGCCTTGTCCTTTTTTCTGACATGACGAGGATATGAAGGGAAGGAAATGTTGTTTATTTGAATAAACTAGTGTACTGTCTGTCAAACTGGAGCTTGCAGCTTGTGTCTGACTTCAAAAGAAAACATAGATACCATAGTAACAGAGAGCGGCGTTTACAGTTTAAAATAAATGGAGGAATCACTGTCTGTCACTTCTCTTGATAACCGCTCATCCAAAAGACTTCACATCCGACGCCGCCCCTTCCTCGTGCTCTCAGCAACACACCCGTCAAGTTTGAAGTCGATCTGCTGAGCGGTTGTTGAGTAAATTGAAACACAGACGGACAGACTGAAAGAGATTCCCTCCATTTATAAAGCTGGATTTGTACTGTGAAGGTTTACAGCAGATCTGACTTCATGCTGTCTCTCAAAAAGTCTAAATCATCATATTAAAGGTTTGCTAACTTTTCTGTTAACTCTCCGCAAGTTGATTTAAAGATGGATCCCAAATCACTGAGAATACAACTCTATGCAGACGATGTCATGTTTTCCAGCTGTAAAACCTTCACGTCACAGCTGAACAGTATAAGAAATGAGAGTCTGAGTGTCTATCTGACCGAGAGGAACATGTTGTTTAACATACTATTACACACTATCAGTTCTTCTTCCATGTGGCTGAGCTCAGGGTGAAAGTTTAATGGGTTAACGTGAGTACGCACATTGCAGCTGCTTCCTCTGGCGTCAGTCCAAAAAGCTTTAGTGCAATATAAAGTGCTCCGACTTTATTGCTCCTTCAGTCTGTTTATGTCCTGCTGTATATTATAGCGGTGGTGGGGATTTTCAGAAAGGTATATGATTGTTTTATTGCTTTACTTTTTCATAAAAGGTTTTAAATTATTTGTCTGAGACGCAGCCTCCTATGCCTGTCTGTATATTAGACTGTTATACATACATGTTTCTCAAATCCACCCAAAACCCAAATATATTGCTTTAACTTTTAATGAAGGTTTATTCCTTTATCCAGGGGAAGAGAGGACAAACCAGTATCCTGGGCATGTGCAGATTTTTTACTGCTGGGAGATTTAGAAATGAGCAGTGAGGTTCATTTTGTCTGCTTCTGTCACTTTTCTTATATTTGCATTATTACGATAAATTGGACAGTGTATTTGTAGAGAGCTCCTTCAGGACACGAAGCAGCTTGCAAGTCACTAAAACTAATCACTAAACATTGAAACTAGTATATTTTCTTGCAGTGGCGATGAAAATATTCTGCCTCAAACCAAGGATGTGACTCATTGTTAAGCTGTTGTTGCAGCTGGACTGAGCAGAAATATCAAAAAGTTCCCTCAGCCTGTCGACTACAGTGACCAAAGGCAAATGCAGTCCTTGTTTCGGGTTTCAAACACATTATCCTCCCTGTAAGACCATCTGTTTCTTTTCTGGAGGTGAACCCCTAACCCCTAATAGCGCCATTCTCTCTCACTGTAACCACACAACACGTTCGGAAGATGATTTATAGCTGCTGCGCTGTACCTCAAGACCGCTGTGACACATGACGCGCAGATGAGATACAGCAGGGTTAACGTGATAACGGTACGTGATTTATGGGACCTTCTGCCTGCGCTCAGGTGATCATGGTAACCGGGGACCACCCAATCACGGCCAAGGCCATCGCCAAAGGTGTGGGCATCATCTCTGAGGGCACCGAGACAGTTGAAGACATCGCGGCGAGGCTGAACATCCCCCTGAGTCAAGTTAACCCCAGGTGTGTATGTGTGTGTGTGTGTGTGTGTGTCAGACTAAGCTATATGTGTCTAACTATAACTTCTCTGTAAATGTGAGATTGTGGGAAATGCTGAAAATAAGTTTATTTGGGAGCTAGATAAGACGATGAAGACCAGTCTCAGTTTCTACAAAGAGCGAATCTGACACACAGCATCCTGTAAAACCATTAGCACTGAGCAATCTGGCCACGGTGATATTCAACTTCTCTTGTTTCACTGAAAGAAATAAGCATATTTTCTAAAATGTCAAACTTCTTCCTTTAGACAAAGTGCATGAAAAAGGCCTCGTTTGCATGAAGGTGTGTGTGTGTGAGTGGGAGGGAGGGAGAGAGGGAGGGGGAGAGAGGGAGGGGAGGAAACAGAAAGACAGACTTGAGGAGAAAACAAGAAAATGTCAATGCCCCCCCTTTGCATAATTGTCCCCGGTGCCACTGAATTCTTTTCCTGTGTGGTTATTTATGTGCTTCGCAGGGATGCCAAGGCCTGTGTGGTGCACGGCTCCGACCTGAAGGACATGAGCTCCGAGTACCTGGATGACCTGCTGAGGAACCACACTGAGATAGTGTTCGCTCGCACCTCCCCTCAGCAGAAGCTCATCATCGTGGAGGGCTGCCAGAGACAGGTCAATGGACAGGAGTGTGTGTGTCTGTGTGTGTGTGTGTTTGGGCCTTTTTTGAAAGTACACAACTGAATAGTGAGTGTGTGTGTGTGTGTGTTTAACCGGCCGTGCTTGTTTGTGATAAAGTCTGGATGAATGCTTGAATGTTTCTGTTTGTGTGGAGATGTGGCTGAATAAAGTTGTGTGTGTGTGTGTGTGTGTGTGTGTGTGTGTCACTGCCATATAAAGCTGAATGCTGTTTTCTGTGCCTGTGCGAGCATCTTTGTTTGTGCAGGTGGCAAAATAGATGAATACAAGCATTTGTGCATACGTGTGCACGTTTCTATGTGTGTACACTCGGTGGATTCTATTCTATTTCTGAGAATATGGCTAAATATCAGTGTGTGTATCAGTGACTTATACAATACAAACTATGTAGTCCAGCCTCAAATGAAACCCTATACGCCTTAAAGTGAGCTCTCGTGCGTGAACCGTTGAAAGCAGACGTGTGTATGCACTCGCACACTTCCCAATATATTGAGGTCATGCATCAATTCACCCTGACTCTCTCTCCATGTGACTGAGTGATTACAACTCAATTCCATTTTTTCATTTAATCTCCCCAGAGCTGCTTTGAAAAGACATTATTAAGACAGAAAGGGGCGGGGGGGGGGGGGGAAGTGGAGAGAGAGAGAAGCTTAAATCATGGTAGTTATCGTTCTTTTCTTGACACTTTTTTTATTCTCTGGTCCTTGTGGGTGCAGGGGGCGATCGTGGCTGTGACGGGTGATGGCGTGAACTGACTCCCCAGCCTTGAAGAAAGCCGACATCGGCGTTGCCATGGGAATCGCCGGCTCTGATGTATCCAAGCAGGCGGCCGACATGATCCTGCTGGACGACAACTTCGCTTCCATTGTGACCGGAGTGGAGGAGGGTGAGTGCGGGGCCATGAGTGGAAGAGAGAGAGAGAGAATCAGAGACACAGGAGGTTTAAAAGAAACCTTAAAATTGAAAATATGAAATGAAAAGGATTTGACTACACATTTATCAACTGAGACTTCAGCTAATGTCAAGACAATAATGAACAGATAAGGGAACAGGAAGTAGATCTTACATAGTCTGTCACATGAGGAAAAAGGCAATATTCAAACTATACCACAGAATTATCAAACCGATATATCATCCAATATCTACTCACGTAGTGTCTGACTGTTAATAATATATCAATATAGACGTATCTTCCAGCTCAGCTTTGAAGTAATCCTCCTTGTCTTCTTCTTCTTTTTTTTTTATCGCTGTAGGCCGTCTCATCTTTGACAACTTGAAGAAGTCCATTGCCTACACGCTGACCAGTAACATCCCGGAGATCTCACCCTTCCTCCTCTTCATCATCGCCAGTGTCCCTCTCCCTCTGGGAACAGTGACCATCCTCTGCATCGACCTCGGCACTGACATGGTGAGCAGTGGGGGAGAGCGACGCCTCACTCCGTTAATTAGTCACTCAGTAACTGCAGTTTTCTACCATTATTATAATCAATACTTCTGACTACGTTTCTGAATAATTACCACATAATGTACCTAGCTGGAAAACCGATTGTTTGAATGAATAATGCACTGATTGCTGAACACTAATCGCTCGCTATTCCTCTGGCCTTTTGGATAATGGTTTCCTGTGTTTGTATTTAAAGACCTACAGCTTTTAAAGCTACTTTCAATCTCTCGTGGAATTTGGAAGTCACAAAAACAAAAGATGAGGTTTTATACAATTTAGATGAAACACACAAGTGAAAACATCACGAGGATTATTTTATATTCAATCTGCCAATAAATCCCTTTCACCTGAATCGTACACACTGATGTTTCAAAGCTAAAGATCAAGTACAGTAGCCAGTAAGGAAAATGGCGTTAATACCGGTGTCAGATTCGAGAGCACGAAGGTAAAAAGAACCAAATGTTGGATTTCCAAAGGTTCTCTCTGTCAGTGGGAGAAATGTGTCTTTTGGAAAACTGCCGACGTCCATTTGTTTATGTGGAACAAAGACCGTGTGACTGCTCACATACAGATTTTCATTTCGCAGCGCTGCCATTTCCAGATGCCAGTCTCTTTCTCTCCATTGTATTTCCAGCATCAACAAAAAAAAAGAGTTGCTGGCACGCCACTTGCCTGAGGGGCGTAATCCATCATTACAAAAGAAAGGAAGCACACGATGAATGTGGCATATTCAAAAAGAACTTGTTCACTTGTGTTCATCACTTTAACTTGAATTCTTCCTGCTTTCAGCCACCAGACATAACCAAACCGGTTCTCATTCATCCCAAGGAGCCCGAAGGCAAAGGTTTTTGGCCGCGTGTTTTATTATGGCCTCACGTCCAACTGCCGAGAAGCATTTAAAGTCCCCACGAGTCAAAGATAAATGGGAACAGCTTGCTCACATTGTTAATAAAGCAGCTCCACTTATATTTCTCAGGTGAGATAATAAAAATAAAAAAACCCTTCTGTGGTTTTTCGATCAGCAGGACAAATTTGTTCATGTTGACAAATATTTTCTAAACTGTCTGGGATCACAGGGAAAGTGGCGTCTTTAAAGATGCGATGATTGAAGTTGAAAAGCACCTAATTTGTGCACCTATTTTGCATATAACCCCCCCCCCCCCCCCCCGTTCCCTTCAAAGTAACATGTCTGCATGTATTTAATATCTGCTGGTGGAGAGAACAGCTGGATGTCTGCTTTGAAGAGGAGGACCCCAAAATGAAAAATATTGAAATATGCAGTGAAGTATCTAAAAAGTGGTGATAGTACAGTACACAAGTAAAAAAAAAACACAAATTTCCCACATCTGCTGGTGAGGTTGTTAACAGCTTGTTAACAGCTTAGTTCAACTCCAGGCTACAGGCTCCAGGGCTCTGCAGAGATTTAGCTGTAACAAGTCTGCGATGAGTATTTTTAGCAAGCGCTGCCATGTGGAGAAGGACGGCCGCGAAAGATGTTTATCAAAGCAAGATGTGGCCGTACTCGAGAACGCTTCGAGACTAAAATGTGGATATTACACGCGCACGCTCTCGGAGGTGTGAAGAATCATCGCCGGGCATAGTCATATCCTCTTCCCTCTGTCAGCTGCTGTGGGTCAGGGAAGTGTAAAACCAAAACAAACTGGATTTGTCCACCGCGGAGCATGTGTTCAGTTTCACGCTGTGCCAGAATCTTCACCTCAAATCCCTCCTAAGTCGCAGAGATTTCCCGCCCTAAGTCACACATATTGCTCAGTTGCTTACCTGGTAAAAACCAGCCAATGTAGGATCTTTATGACAGGAACCTTTCTCCCCTGCCTTTTTATGAGCGTCTTGAAAATTCACTCTCTCCCTGTGTCTCCTCTCCCTAGCTCTCTCTCCATCACTGTCACTGCCTCCCTGTTTCCTCTCTTCTTGCCCTTTTTCTGTCTTTTCTCCTCCCAAACAGTGATTGAATGCTGTATTATATTAATAGAGCTGTGTCTTGTCTTCCCTGTGTTTGGCACTGTCACTGTGCCTTTGTGCCGATGCCACAAAGACAAATTCCTGCACATTCATCCAACAGGCTGCGTAATGAGTGTGCACATGCATCTGAGCCGTTCCTGTCTCCTCCCTCCCAGGTTCCAGCCATCTCATTGGCCTACGAGACAGCGGAGAGCGACATCATGAAACGCCAGCCGAGGAATCCCGCGACAGACAAGCTGGTCAACGAGCGTCTCATCAGCATGGCCTACGGACAGATAGGTTTGTCCTCTTATGTCTCGTGACCTCTGTGCACCACACGGCTCTTAAACCTGAACGGCCTCTTGTAGTGAAGTTATGGCCTGTAATAAACAACACCGGCGGCATGAAAACATTAAATATTGACATTTATCAGTCATCTCTTGCCGCCTGTGTAAATGTTTAGGTACCTACAGTTAAGGAGAACAGATATAGAGGTGAGCACCAGTCAGGAGAGAGGCCCACAATTTTCAAAATAATTGTCGTGACATTTACAGCAAATTGAGAGAAGAGCCTGCTACTATTTTCTTCTTAATCTTGGCCATGTTTCTCCGGTTGGAGCTTCACTTTGAATGCTTGCTTTTTTATCTCTGGTTTTATATGTTTTGGGAATAGTGAAGAATCAAAGGCTGGCCCAATTTCATAGGTTGTTAATATAGGTCAATATACGACAGGGCTCCATTTGGATGACGTGCAATTGAAAGCCGAACACGTTGAAAACACAGAGGCTGCCGGGGCCAAACTTTTGCAGGTCACATCAAATCACGTTTTTACAAACCAGCGCTCTGACATTACAGCTCGGAGTCGTGACGCCTCTGCAGTGAACTCCGATCCGATCTGATCGAGAGTGACACGCGATATAACGTGACGGTGGAATTAAAATCAACAACATCACATGTAAACCACCGGCGAGGACAAATTTGCTACGGTATTGGTTTCAGAATAATGCAGGGTTTTAATTTAACAACGTAATGAATGAGACGAGTAATAAGCATCTTCTAAATCCTACTTGTGGAGGTTTTGTTAATGTGAAGACTTAAGCCCTGAAGTAGGACGTCCATCATGTGGAAAGTGTTACACCCACTCAGACAAAACTCATTTGGAAACATGAAATTAAAACTCACCATCGGCTATTATTGCCGTCTTCAGCTGTCTGGAGTCGTTTACTAGGAACATTGTCGAGGGCAGAGAGAGGAAGATATATTCACCTGTTTCTTCTTTTAATATATGAAGTGACAAAAACCAGGTGCACTGAGGCTAAATATCTAGAGCTACCATCGACTCATACTGTTCACTTTGCAGGAACAGAAGTCGAGTTATCTGCCTTATTTTAGTGCAATAACTGTGCTACAACAGAAGTATTGAGCCAATGCTGTCGTTCTATCCAATTGGACATGACTTACACTGCAATCTTATAAAAACTGATCCACAAATAAACACAAATACAATGACGAAGACTCACTAATTTATGGTTCTGTATATTTTCCTAATACATTCCTTGTGTCTAATCTTTAAGTTATTAGAGAGACAGTGTTTGGCTGGTTGTTTAACTTACAGTCTCCTGTTCAGTACACCTCAGGTCAACTGGTTTTCAACACACAAACCTGAGATAGAGAATTAACGCTGAATTCCACCAAGCCACAACACATTGCACAGACAGAATTTATTTGCATCATACATTATTCATGGGTATATCTGTGAAAATGTCAAAAAAACTCAAAACTGCCATATTTCCCAATGTTTAAGAATGTGATAAAAAATGTTCCTGGATCAGTCCGTTTGTCCAGATCCCTGCCAATATTTAACCGGCGCCTTCTTGGCCCGTGTCCCATCCTTCTACCAAGTTTTGTGGAAATCTGTTCAGTGTTTTTTTTGCATAATCCTGCTGACAAACAACCAAAGAAACCAACAGAGGGTTTTTAATTACCTCTTTGGCGGAGGTAATTAAAAACGACTGGAATATTGTCTCGGGTATAAATGGAGCAGTTAATTCAAGGAAATTCTTCTGGAAATTAATATAAAATAAATCCTGAATAGAAGCACTGTATGACTGGGTGAACGTGAATTGGACTGTGAAGTGCCTTGAGTGGTTGATTAGGCTGGAAACGCACTAAATAAATACAGTGAATTTACCATTTCAGGGTAACTTCCTACACAATTACTATGTTATATAATCAGGTCACGGAATGGACTCGGTTTGTCTTTTGTTATGATGAATGTACCTTCACATTTCTTGAAACAGGCATGATCCAGGCTCTGGGAGGTTTCTTCACCTACTTTGTGATTTTGGCTGAGAACGGCTTCCTCCCCAAAACCTTATTGGGCATTCGCATTAAGTGGGACGACCGCGGGGTCAACGACGTGGAGGACACTTACGGCCAGCAGTGGGTAAGGAGCGAGGACAAACAAACCAATGCAACCTTTGAATATTTCCAACACACCTGCAGGAATAAATACAACGTGTGTGTGTGTGTGTGTGTGTGTGTGTCGACCCGGCAGACTTATGAGCAGAGGAAGATCATTGAATTCACCTGCCACACCAGCTTCTTCGTCAGCATCGTGGTCGTCCAGTGGGCTGATCTGATCATCTGCAAGACCAGGAGGAACTCCCTCTTTCAGCAGGGCATGAAGTAAGTGATCCAGGATGGAGGGTCAGGGGGCAGAAGAAGGATTGAGGGATGTAAGGAGGGCAGGAAATCAGTGTGAATTCCTTTAATTAGCCTCTACCTAGATCAACCCTTCCTTGTTCTGTCTCTGATTCGTTCTTGTTTTTTTTTTTGCTCAACAGGAACCGGATCCTGATCTTCGGCCTGTTTGTTGAGACGGCTCTTGCTGCCTTCCTCTCCTACTGCCCAGGAATGGACATCGCCTTGCGCATGTACCCCCTGAAGTACGCACTGCATATTCACACCTCCATCCACTTGAGAAATAACCTCTTAAAGGGGGCTTCCTTTTAGCCTGTCACTCTTGACTTTAAAAAGAAGTCTGTGCTCCCATCAAACACCACCTCGTTATCCTTAATATCCAAAAATTACTGCCATGAATTTAATGATTTGCACTCTGCCTGTTACTCACTTCTTCTCTATCCATCTCTACTCTTTCTCTTCTCCTCCCTCTCAGGGCGATGTGGTGGTTCTGTGCCTTCCCATACAGTCTCCTCATCTTCATTTATGATGAGGTCCGTAAATTAATTCTGAGGATATCCCCCGGAGGTAAGCAGTTATTAAAGAGAAAGCAAGATTAAAAGGTTTCAACCTTATTTATCTTGTTAATAAGCTTGAAGAAAAAAAAAGCCAAGTGATGGGATAGCACTGCTACCGTCTGACAGGAAGAATAAAGATCTGGAAAGAGTAGACTGTCATCTCACCTCTTCTCCGCTGATCTGACCTGAAGGATCCTTAAAAAATGTTTTACAGATTTAAAGGAGCACAAAAGAAATGCATGAAAAGAGCTTTGAACTATTTCGAACTGAGATAAAAAAATAAAAAATAAGGAAACTGCTGCTAAAAAATATCTGGAGCAATTATAGATGATTATTGACGACAAAGGATGTAAGCTTTAATTTGGGGTTTCTTAAAGTGGAGCAAGCTGTCGTGAAATCTCTCTCATTTCTCTGTTTGGGATAAAGTCCATGATTGTAGCAGATTCTACTCTTTGGCATTTATACGTAAATTACAAAACCCAGAACTCGCCTGCAAGTTAATCCTACATTTAGCCACATAGGCAGGTTTAGTTCTAACCCTCAGCAATGCAGCTGGAATTCATCAGGCATCAGGTAGAACCACTCGATGCTGAACAATTCCCTACAGCTTTCAAAACTGATGACTGTTTGTCTTCCAGGTTTGATTTCTGACAGAAGCGCTTGTCAATGCATTGCTGCCCGACAGTTAGCTTTAGAGTTCTGATCAATAAATGGAGGAGAAAAAAAAGTCCAATAGTAAAAACCACACAAAGGCTTCACCCCTGTGATTTAATTCGATGTAATTTTTGAGCCGCGACCAAAGGTTTCTTAAAATATCTCGCTCATTAACAGACAAGTGAAAACACAAGATATTTCCAGCCTTTTTGGATGAAGGCAGAAAAAGAACAATACACAAAAATCATTAAGTGATTCTTCCTTTGGCCCGGAGGTAAAAAATCTTTAGCAGAGTGCTGCGAGCGAAATGACAAATATTTTTCGACAGAAATCTTTTTTAACTCCGTCAACTCGTAACCTTGCACCAGGAAACAGATTATATCTGTCCAACACCAGCAGAAACGGCAGCAAACGATGAGAAAGGAAATGAAAGCAGGCTGATGAAGACACTTGAGATATGCCCCGAAGATCATACACAAGATACGTACACACTACAATGGCTCAGAATCTGTTCACTGCCACGGCGTTTCGTCTGATGAGGGGCAAGACACGGGGAGACAAATACAATTTATAGTGACAGTTAATCATTTCTGTTAATCTGTGCGTCACGGGCTGCTGATCAGACTCTTAGAGTTATAAGGGGATTCATTTGGAAATGTACAGAGACAAAGGCAACGAGATGAATACAAATAGAGCGACACAAAAGGATATTATGAAAACTGCTCGTCTGTCATTTCGGTCTCTCGCACGTTCTCCGTTTCTCATATTGTGTTTTTGTGTCTCTCTCTCTCTTCCAGGTTGGGTGGAGCAGGAGACGTATTATTAACATTCATACAATGTCCATGTGAGTTGAGTGTCTGTGAGAGTGTGTGGGTGTGTATGCATATGTATGTTTGGGAGGGTAGAGCTGTGTATGTGTGTGTGTGTGTGTGTGGGGGGGGGGGTGTCAGTTGTGATATCACATGGATCAGTTCACAAATCTGATTATCATAAAAAAAAAGAAACTTCTGAAAATAAGCTTTTTGGTTGTGCTTTGAGTTTTTGTTTTGTTTTCTCTGAAAACATTTCCAGCAGAACAACTTGGTGCCTTGTACGCTTTTACCAACGTGATGTATCATGGCCTGTTTGGCTATAGGAGTAACTAATGTCATTTATCATATGAAATGTACCAAATAAATATATATTCCAAAATATCCCTGACCTCTGATTCATTTATTATTCATTACATTGCTGTTATTGCTCATTATTACATCCATCAAGGAGGTTTTGTGTTCACCACTGTCCATTTGCTCGTTGGTTGGTTGGTTGATTGGTTGGGAAATGGGCCAAGTGGGATTATATAGAATTTTTCATTATATTACATTATGGAGCAACATAACTGATTTGTATCACTACAATGTGAGATAGGGCATTTTTCCACTTATTTCCCAGGGAATGATTTATGGATCTTGATGGAAAAACAAAAGCAAATTGAGGGGACTGACATTTATGAGCGTGTGCAATGCAAAAAATCCAGATCTAGTGGATTTAAATGTGGTTTCATGAGGAGGTAGGCTTTGATTACTTTTTGTCTTGCATTCAACCGATCATTCTTCTGCAAAGGAGATTATGATTCCATGATCTGCATTGTTTTGCTGGTTTAGCTTTGAGGCTTGATTGAAGTTAAGGGGATTGTTGGCTCTTGGCCGAGGTTTGTGCTCTACTGAGTCATTCTAGTTGCTTTTGATGAGGATTACACCGAAACTGCTGGAAGACAGACTTGAATACAAAGGACACCATCTGAACCAAAAAGTGTATGTTTTCCACTGAATTTGACATATTAATGCATTTTCAGTCATATTACTCATCTTCCCTTACTTTGACTTTGTAGGTAAGTCGACCACATGATGCTGGACATAATGCTCCACAAGCTTATAATATGAATATATCAGCATTCCAATCAGTTACAAAGTCAGAAGAAAGTTAAGAACAAATTATATTTAATTTTATTTGTATAGCAATAGTAAGTGTCACATAAAATAATCACACAAATCTCATTAATGTGAAAGAAAGAAAGATCAAAACGAGGAAAGATCAAATGAAAGAGAGAAAGAGAGAAAGAGAGAAAGAGATAAGAACAGACAGAACAGTAGAATCACAGACTTCCCCTGTACCCCCCCCCCCCTGCCCCCCCACTGTGACCGGCTCTGACCTTCTGGAGTCGCGCCCTCGTGGATCGACATGAACGGGCGGAACAACAACATCCGCTCACGTCACTTCCGCCCGAAAGCCTGTCAAACATGGCGCTGCTGCTAAGGTCAGTCCGTCTGTGCTTCACAGTGTCTGTGTTGTTTAGAGTCATATTCATGCGTTAGCTTAGCAGGTAAACACGCGAACAACACCCACAGGTTAGCGTTTAGCCTCACGCGGCTGTCAGCCGGGTCACATACTGGGTTTTATCCGTGTCTGTGGTAAATATGCAGCTACGCGACGCTAGCTGACATTAGCTAGCAGGCTAACGGCTGTCGGGTATGGACCCTAACTTTGAAAGTGGACTTTGGCTCTAATTGTTATTAATGCCGGACTCGAACTGCTCTGACTGCGTCATTCGCTCGTCACATGTGGGTTACTTGCTGCTGTTTTTGTTCTTTGTCTCCTACCAAGAGGGTTTAGCTTGAGTTAGCTTGAGTTAGCTACACGGTGGTGCCTTCACGGGCAGAATATGAACAGTGTGGAAAGTCAGAGACGAGTTGAACCACTTCAAGGACCATCGGTGTGAGTTAGAGACAAGCACCGTGTCCTGCACCTCGTCTTCTTAAAGGCGATGTTCACCACTGCTCCTGGTTTGTGTGTTTCTCCTTTAACTCAGGAGAGATTCCTCTTCTCGTATGTTCCCTATAATAACATTGATTTGCCAGAGTCGAGACAACAAGTTATCGTCCAAAGGAAGTTTTAGATCTATAGACATATGTCATATAGGCTGTACACATTAGAAACTGTACTGTCTGAAGGTCACGCCTTTTGCTTTTGTATGTATTACATTAAAATATCTTCATCGGTGAACAAAGGCTTTGGGTACGATAATTAAACAGTGGGAATCCCTTAATAACATATGCAATTAATATATTTATATATATTATTTATGTCAGTTCAGTACACAGAAAAAAAGCCTCTGGTTGTATATTTAAAGTCATTTTTATGTCGCAGAAAGAATTTGGGATCAGTGTCCTTCCTGATAGATGAGAATCTAAACATCTGAAGTGCTTAAAACTTTTGATCAGTACAGGATATATGTTTTATGGTTAACTAAAGAGAAGTAGATTGTATCTTGTTTAACAAATTATGTCGTCAGAAGATAATGTCTGAGCAAATATTCTCTGTGTAAATTCCCGAATAGATCTTATAATTTAAATAATCCTGTTTGTTTTTGTACGATATTTGTCGTTTCTGAGTGATTCTTTCTGACTTTAAATCCCTTCCTTGTTTTTGATTAGTATTTTTCTTATGAAACTCTTTTTCAAACAGTCCCAAAATATTTAAAGGTACAAGATGCTGTGTGTTGACCACAGACACACAAACCCTGATGTTAAATATTCATTTTAAAACTTCTTTCTTCTCTTTTGATTTCAGGGCGTTTGCCCGTCCCGGTGTGTGTCTCGCCAGACCACAGTACAGTGTCATCTACAGACAGTGAGTTGTGTGTTTGTGTGTGTGTGTGAGAGAGCAAGAACTTATCATAGTAATGATGCAAATATACAAACACCAACTCTCTTTCCATTACAGTGTGGCTCCAATGGGAACCACAGCGAAGGAGGAGATGAACAAGTTCTGGGCCAAAAATGCCAAATTGAATCGACCCATGTCTCCACATCTCACCATCTATCAGTAAGTTCCTCATCCCACATACAGCACTGAGTGTTGCCCTGTTGTTGTTCAGAAAACAATCTCGAGTGAAGGATGGAGATGACTCAGTTGTTCAAGTGAAACAATATGCTCCATTTATGTTTTACAATTTCAGCTTCATATTTTCAAAGACAATAAAAAAGTCTCCTGCAGAACATTATCCACGTTGAGAATGATGTTGCGGTTCAGATCCTGCAGTCTTTTCAATCTTTTAATGCTTATAAAACAGCAGGACAAGACCCCATTACCGGAGATTTGTATGCCTGTGGATACATGTAGTGCAATAAGTACTGTGATGTACTGTCAGGCAGTTATTAGAATAATAAAACCTTGAGTAAAGAAGGTATGTCTACCTTGCAGTTTCTCACCAGGTTTCCCTTCTGGCTAATTTTAGCATTTATCAGTCATCTGGGATCATTTTTATGGCTGAATTGTGCCCGAGCATTTTGTCTCTGGTATTTTCACTCCTCGCCCAGTGGTTGTTTGTAACATTTGAGATTAATGATTTTAAATCCATCGCTGCCATCTGTTTTAAAGGAGACAGTACGTTCTCTTAAGTTTGTCTTTCCTTTATTGTGTCCCATAGGATTTTTCTTTGGGTGTAAAAGTTCTGCAGAAGTTAAAAAACCCAAAGTCTGTGGTAAAGGGAGTTTCTCTCCCCGACAGAAAACAGGCTCCTGAAACACAGAGTCAGTAGCATGCAGCTAGTCTAGCACGACCCCCCCCCCCCCCTTTAAAGCCAGGACAAATAGATTAGCTGAGATCGACGTTCCCTACACACGCTGGAATTAGTTGACCAATCATAACAGAGTGATTCAATTGGCCAATCAGAGCAGACTAGGGTTTAGAGAGTGGTCCTTAAAGAGACAGGAGCTAAAACCAAGTGTTTCAGATAGAGGCTGAAACGAGTTGCAGCAATGGACAGTTTGAGGACAGTGATGTATTTTCTGAATATTGGAGCATGTAAACCTAATAAACACGTTGTGTTTCCTTTGTGTTGCAGATGGTCCGTCCCCATGATGATGTCGGTCACGCACAGAGGAACTGGTGTGGGGCTCAGCGGAGGTAACACAGCCCTGACTTAAAAGACTCCTTGTGTCGGTTTTGTCTTAAAACAGTTTATTATACTTTTTAAAAAAATCCTAAAACATGTGTGAGCCCTTTCTTGTTGTTGTTATTATTCTGTGAAGCTGCTCTCTCAGCTTTTGATTGACTCAGCAAATCTCTTCAGGGCATTTTAGTCCATCTCTTATTGATTTCTGCTAAGAGCGTTTACTGGCATTATAAAACACAAGTTGTTCAATACAATTCAACCCATTGCATGAGAGAATTAAGTCCAGCACTGGACTGCTGATGCGCTGACGAGCTTTTAGCCGCTGGTCTGGGGCAAAGCTGGAGCCCGTGTTACTGTGACATCGTACATCAGCAGCGGTGACCTTGATGTGTCAGGCTGCAAAAGCTGGATTCAATTTTGCTTTCGTGTCAATGGGTTCAATAAGGGTCAGGGCCCTCAACGGCCACTCTGACTCGTAAACAGTCACTCACTGCTTTAACACGATGTCACACGTGATTAATCACAGTGTCTGAAAATCAGCTTTCTGGGCTGGAAAACTGACTTAATGCAAAAATACATCTAAAATAAGAAACTTTATGAAGTTTCATTTTAAAGGTTGTTTATAAACACATGCAGCGTTTTTTTTTTGGGGTTTGTTCGCTCTTGTGTATCTGCACCTTTCAGACCCTCCACATGGAAATTACTAAACGCTTCTCCTGCCATTCTGCTTTTTAATCATCGCGGCAGCACAGAAGTAGAAACGTTGACACTGCTGTTGAGAGCAGTAACAGGCAGCCACACACACACACACACACACACACACACAAAAACTTCTCTCATCTCATTTTGATCACTTTTGTCTACGTGCAGCTATCTCAGCCTTTGCGATGTTAGCATTGGTTTTGCCGGAACATTACCCATACTACCTGGACTTGATCCACTCGCTGTCGGTCGGCCCCTTTCTCATTGGGTTGGCCAAGTTTGGCATCGCCTTCCCTGTGTCGTTCCACACCTATAATGGCGTCCGCCACTTGGTAAGACTTCATAATTTTATTCATAGACCCATCAAATGTTTGTTTCCCTCACACTAGAGTATAATTAAGGTTCTTCTGTCGTTTGTTTCCATCACCATGTTTCTTGTTTGATGTGAACTTTGTAATTTGTCACATTTGTCAGTTTTGTCATGTTTGCTTATTTTACAGTTTTGATAGAAAATGGATTATATTTGTCCGCACTCATAAAACTGACAGTGTCTCGTGTACTAAATTGTCTTCCTTCTCCTCTCTCCTTTTTTAAAATTTGTTTATTATTATTATTATTATTTAAATCAGTTGTGGGACATCGGGAAAGGCTTCAAAATCCCAGAGGTCTACCGCACCGGCTACACCGTGATTGGTCTGTCCATCATCACCTCCATCGCATTGGCTCTGCTCTGAGCGCAGGAGACGAGACGAGCAGGAAGGAAACCAGAGAAGGGTGGTGGAGGGATTGTGGACTGGATGCACCTTGAAGATGTTTTGTGTATATGCTCTGTTCTGGCCTGCTGCAGGCAACATTTACTACAAGTACCAAATAAAGGATTATATTATACTGTATGCAGAGAAGGTGTTGTGATGTTTTGTCCCCTGTAATTAATTATTCTGTGGAAAGCTTTGGGGTCATCAAATGCAGCACGGGTGCAAAGTGCAGGCAAATGTGACCCAGTTTATTTTGCACTTGCTCACGATGTGAACAACCACTGGTCGTGTCCTACATGTTCTGTCCTTATGTAATTTGTCTAATAGAGCTGTGACGTCACACTCATTAATCACTTCATGCTCTAAGTGCTCTGGTGCTGCAGGCCCAGCCAGTCTGTGTACAGGAGTGTGTGTGTGTGTACAGCGGCTGTTTACTGTAGGCTGTCATTCATATTTTACCTTCTCTGGGCTGCAGCTGCTCAGATGCATTTTTAACACCGGGAAAGATCCGGGGGCTGAAATACAGAGCGGCAGCTCCCAGTGGTGGAGGCTGTGTATGAGCACAGGCTCCTCACCGGCAGCCTTCCTCGGGCCTCGCTCCCCGCTGACGCGTGCGGGAGCTACACGCTGCACCTGAACAGCGTTTTTCCTGCAGTGAGAATAAAAGCAAGCGAGTGATGTAATGTCAGATCCAACTCCCGTTAATGTAGGGTACAGTACAAGTGAGCATGGGGGGAAGAAACAACGGTAAACGTTCTGTGGGGGGGGAAGGCTGCGCTCACACTTCTCACACTTCTGTAGCAGCGGTTCTAGAATGTGTCTGCTTAGATCAGGCAAACTTTCACTGAGAGAAACAACACGACCACTTAGTCTCGCTCACGCCGACAAAATTGGTTTATCATTTTGCTCCTGGTGGCTCGAAGGGGAAACGCCTGTCGGGCAGCATTTGCGCTGACTTTTATTTGTGTGTCACACACAGGATCAAACAGGCTGTTTATGAAGGACACAGCAAATTGTCCATAACTCAGATTTTTATGAAAGGCAAGTTAATATACAGCTGTTTGATCGTCGTGTCCCCCTCAGAGCTGTATCATTTCTATATTTAACAGTTGTCACCTCAAAACAATCGTCATCTGTAACATCTACACTTGCAAAATTGCTCTTTTTATCTCACTTTATTGTTGGGAGTGAATTTGTTTCCCTGCATCGGGTCTAATCCATCTTAAAGACACGTTTCCCACTGAGCTGATCAATCACCCTGCAGTGTGCTACTGTGATTGACAAGAAAGTGCCAGACCCCCGCTCTGTGTAAAACTGTATTTTACGAAACCGAGTCTGTGGAAACTCTGGCAACAGAATGTATTTTTAAAGAAGTATTTTATCCCGCTTGCGATCAGCATTCTTAACTAATGACTGTTGCGTTTACACCCACAGTCTTTGTGTTGCTGGTTTAATTGTTGCACCCTAACTGCTTCTCAACAGTTTTATTTGATTGTGACTGTTGAATTTTAACCCACAGAAATTGAACAGCTATTTTAATTTGAAGGTATTGCCTTCCCATCTATTTGTCTGATTTGAAGTTGTACTGGTCAGCAGGTACATTAACATTCTATTCTAAATACAGTATATAGTGAAAAGGAGATGTAATAAAAACATGGGCTGTTCACTGGAGCTTTTCCCTGCAAGGGGGCGAGCGCTGTGCATTTATGATGTTAGGTGTCCCATCCTTTGCTTTTGCCCTGATAATATCACCATCATGATGTTTTGATGAGATAACCTGAGTGAAAGCAATGGGCTGGAGAGATGGGGGGGGGCTGTGTCTCCCGTGACGCACAAGGGGGCTGGTGATTAAGGTGGAGACAGCACCCCCTACCGGGCGGCAGGGTAATTCTTTCCCCAGGCCAGTGGTCCTGATGCTGAGGGATGTTGAGGATGCTGAGCAGGGCTTGGGAGGAAGAGTGTAAGTATGCTTTTGATCAAGTGTCGCGTCGCTGGGTCTCTGTGGCGCAATGGAATAGCGCGCTGGACTTCTAATCCAGAGGCTCCGGGTTCGAGTCCCGGCAGAGATGTGATTACATAGTGTGTTGCCTTTTGGATGAGAGGGAAAAAGAGTGATGGAATAAAGAGGAGATGATTTTGCAGCCGGTGTCACAAGGCTGCTCATGAGAGGAGGAGTAGAAGGATGGAAGGAAAGGATAAAGGCTGTGAGGGCCACAGTGCACGTGGCTGAATTGTCACGGAGATTTCACATGCACAAGCCTTTTCAGCGCTCAAAGGTCAGCGCTTTAATATGCAGATTTCCAACGAGCACAAAGCCTGAGAGCAGAGCAGGAGCAGACCTCTGCTGGAGCGCGGTACAGACACCTCCACTCATTTAAAAAGCGCAGCTAAAGCTTCTAAATAACGCAGCTCCAATAACAAAACCTTTAAAGCCCCTTTTCTGTCCTCGTAACATGTGTTTAACGGCGCCAGATGCCACGTTCCCATTCTCCCACTTGGTGTAGGGACAGAGGGGGAGATAAAGACCTCGGATTACTTGGGACATAAATGACTCAGTGCCAGAAAATGGTGTCGTCTCAACATTATTTGTGTGCATGCAGATTTTGCTTTGAATTATAGACTCTAACTACAGTGTGGCGGTGCGAGGGGGAGACTTGCAGGAGTGTGTTTTTTAATTTGGTTGCATGCGGGGACCTTCCTGGAATCATTTCAAGGACCCCTGAAGGTGTACTTCAGTTTCTGCTTTGGAAGAAATCCACATTGCCCCTTCAACACATCCATAGAGGCCCGCAGCAGCAGCAGCACTGGGCCTATTTGCGTTTTCCAAGTGTGGGAATCAGCTGCTTGCTTGAAGATCTCTCTGGTCCGACCTCCTCCTGGCTCCCCATGGCTTCCACCACCCCCAGTTTCCAGTTTGTCACTGCCTCCACCACTGATTGGGCTGTCGTGCGGCTGCCGCCATCCATGTTTAACCCCATCATGCCTCCCCACACACAGACCTAATCCGCCAGTAAAACTAATCCCTAATCCTCTCTGGCAAGTTGAACCTCCCTCCTCCCCTTCTCCCTCCCGCAGATCCTCATTCCCAAACGGGCCCCCGACGCATGAAAACATCAACTGTAGGGACAATTGCCGAGATGGAGTTTACGAGTATTTGCAAACTGGCCATTCGGTGGGGGGCATAAACATCATCATGCTCAGACATTACGAGGGTTATTATACAATTTTTGAGGCGATAAAAAAGCTAAAGAAAGACGCAATAAAAGGCACAGGCAGCAGGATGCACTGAGACAGATCTCCACAAGGCCAAGGACTCGGCATTATCATTACCACACTGCAAACGATCAGGCCTACGGGAAGCAGCGCTGGGCCTCACTGTAAGATAGGAATAATAGCTCAGTAATATCGACGATAAGAAACATTAGAGGCCGACGAGAAGCGTGACTATCAACTTGGGGTGACCTCTGCTGCTGCTGCTGCTGCTGCTGCTGCTGCTGCTGAGTCTGGAGATAGAGCAGACACATTTCCACATGTTGGGCCTGTGATTTGGAAAAAAAAAGGTGGATGTCCTGCTGCAGTGAGGAAGGACCACAGGAGCCAATCAGATCCCATCAAGCCGGACGAGGTGGAGGGTTTACTCGCTGTGGAGTGTTACAGGGACGTTAGGGTGATTTCTTTGTGGATAGTGAGATCACACTTTTATCTGCTCCATCTCCATGTTGTGCTCAGGCTGTAGGGCCCCTGCTCTGGCCCTGTTATCCCGGTGGTACGGGCCAAATCGTATTAAAATCCCCTCCCTCCCCTCCCTCTCTTCTCCCCCCTCCCACCCTCTCTCTCTCTCTCTCTCTCTGCCTTGTCCCCTCCCTCTCTCCCTCCCTCCCTCCC
Organism: Verasper variegatus; assembly: GCA_026259375.1. Classification (NCBI taxonomy): domain Eukaryota; kingdom Metazoa; phylum Chordata; class Actinopteri; order Pleuronectiformes; family Pleuronectidae; genus Verasper; species Verasper variegatus. Next base: position 2,966,049 of record CM048053.1, read on the forward strand.
TCTCTCCTTTCAGACAGACTGTTTTTGCTGCAGTGAACGGTAGCCGTGGAGAGGGAGCGAGAGAGAGATAGAGATACAAACAGAGTAAGAGAGAGAGAGAGAGAGAAGAGAGAGGAGGACAAAAAGGAAAGAACAACAAGGAGTCGAGTGAAGGAACAAGGAGATCAAATAAAAGAAAAGTCGATAACAGCAGATTGTGAGGAGGCTCCGGACAAGCTGCGCATCAGAGGAGGCACCTCACCGAGGACCTTACCGGAGCCCAGCGAACAAAACCGGACACCGGAGGCGGAATATAACGGTGTGTGTGTGTGCGCGCGAGTGTGCGTGTGGTTGGTGCCGTGCATTGCTTTGCAGTTTGTGTTATTGTCCGGGGTTAGTGTGTGTGTGTGTGTGTGTGTGTGTGTGTGTGTGTGTGTGTGTGTGTGTGTGTGTGTGTGTGTGTGTGTGTGTGTGTGTGTGTGTGTGTGTGGAGACACCTGTCAGTGCTGACGCTTTTCAGTCTCCAGGAATGTGTCTGTGCGCGCACTCTTGGTATATGACTGTGTGTGTGTGTTTGTGTGCGTAATCCGTGATGCCAGCCCGAACCCATAGAGAGAGAGAGCTGCGTAATCCCTGTGTGTGTTTTATAATTTACTCTGGATATGCGTTTGGTTGTGGGGCTGCGCGTTCTGCCCCCTCTCCGCTCCCAGCTCCGGTGGCTGTGCTGCGGTGTGCAGCAGCAGCAGGAGGAGCAGCAGCAGGAGCAGCCTGCTCCTCCTCCTCCTCCTCTTCTCCCCCTCCATCCTCTACAAGAGTCTCTAAATCTCATCCCGTCACTATTACATATTTCTGCAAGTGCCGGAGAAGGTGCGAGGGAAACGCGCTCCGAGCTGAAACACGGATCCGACGCAGCGATGCAGGCTCCAGCCACGAGCCGTTATTATTATTATTATTATTGTTGTCATTACGGTTATTATTCCCGTGCACGTTAGAGCATGGACGCGCAGGAACTTGTGTCAACACCCCCCCCACCCCCCCCAGCCCGTGATTATCTGTATTTCCCACGGATGCGTGCACTTCTTCTAGTTTTGTTTCCTCCTTCGCCATCGCTCCAACAGGAAAAGGGCTGGAGCGACAATAAACACAGCCCCCACCCCACATCCCCTCCCAGTCCCCACCTCCCCGCCTCCCTCTCCCATCCCGTGCTCCCACCCGCCCCACTCTCCGCTCTGTCCCCGCCCTAACCGCGCGCCCGTCCCGCAGGGCAACACTTCCATCCACCGCTCCCTCTCCGGGCCGACAATAAGGCAGATGGAGCGAGGGGCTCACCTCGGCGCAGGATACGGCTATTTTAAGGAATGTGCGTGAGAGAGAGAGAGAGACAGTGGGGGGGGAGGAGGAGGAGGAGGAGAGAGAAGGTGTGTGTGAGAGAGAGAGAGAGGCTATTATGTCTGTGTATCCTCAGTGGACAGGTGCATCACTGCTGCTTTGTCTTCTTTCCGTTCTCCTCCTCTGATCCTTCATTCTTCCTATGTGCGTAATCTCTACACTCCTTCACTCCACAAGCTTAGAACAAGAGTCACATGCACCCCCCCCCCTCCTCCTCATTACCACCTTAACACCATCACCACCATCTTCTCTGCTGTTTGCCTCCATCACCGCCTCGCCCCCACCCCCACTCACTCAGTTGGTCTGTATGGTGTGACACAAGCAGATCGATAAACAAAGCCTACCCATGGAGCAACGCGTGAGCCATGGGTGGGCCAAGCGTTTATTCAGCAGCAGCCAACCAATGGCAGGGGACGCAATTAGTGACCAGTGTGCATGTCCTGCTCCTCTTCCTGAATCCCTCCTCTGCTCTCCCCCTGCAGGTGACACTCCAGAGCCCCTCTGCCCTCCTGAGGATTCAGTGAGACAGGTGGATCTGTGCGCCCCGCCATGGCCTTCCCATCAGCCCCCTCCGCAGTATGGAGTGTCAGCTTATTGACAGTACTATTCGCAGCTGCGGTTCACAGCAACATTGTCTACGGTAAGCACCTCGCGCTCCCTCTCTCTCTCCGTCCATCCGCCTCCCATTCTCTCTCTATCTCGCTGTCGGTCCCCGGGCCCCTGACCTCCCCGACCCTCTCTTTCTCTCTCCGGCCGGTGCCCCTTATCTGTTGACTTGAGGCTTTTTCGTTGTTTCCTGTTTTATGACAAGGGAATCACAGAGCCGTTAATAAGCACATGGGACACTCCCACCTTGCCCGGACCCCAGTGGAATTTCTGCCGTTGTTTTTGAGGAATGTGTGTGACTTGCACGTGGGCACAGGGCCACACACACACACACACACTGCAGGTCCTCGCTGGTGTACCTCACTTGCCCTCTTCTCTTTCTCTCTGACATTTTCAGTCCCTTGAATACCTCCAACTAAGACCTACAAAAGCCCCCCCCACACACACACTCTCACACACTGGCACTTTTCCTTTCATGATCACCTGCTCAGCATCTCGGTCTTTACATGTGCACAGCCTATATCTGTGTTCGAGCTCCATGCAGCATGGAGATAAGCTGTAAGCGTCTTGTACTTTCTCAAATAGCAACACAGGAGTGTGCACTTACCGAGCAGACACCTGACATGTGTCGCGGTTGAGCCTGTGATGAGTGGACGGAAAGGAGGATTTGATGAGGGAAGCAATATGTAATGATATCATCTCTGCTGTTGAGCGCCAAGTACACAGGGCTGCACTGTCCAATGTGCTCTTCCTATTACATAACAAGTGAATGGCGGACAGTAATGCAACCTTTAGAGGGCGAATTGTGCCGAAAGCGAAACGGAGCATCGCGATTGGCCCTTAATCCGTAGAAAATTGATTGACACAGGTAGCATCCTGTTGGCACTTCCCCATTACAGTTGTGATTTAATTGTGCTTGGCAAAGAACCACAAGATGATACAGCAGGTAGGAAGTCCGATTTGCATTTGTAATGTACTCTCAGAGATTCTTTAGGTCCCTTTCCACACCCACACGTTTCCCCCGAATCTGAATAAATCCTTGAGCACACGCACATGCATGGACACACATGCAAGCAAACCCCCCCCCCACACACTCACACACCACATTTACTGTACTACCACTTGATGTTTATCCACATCAGCTGTTTTCCACTTCCAGATGAATAATGCATCCTTGTGCTGCTGCGTGTTGGTGTATACGGTGTGGGGGAGTGGAGGACTTGTCAGTGTGAGCTCACAGTGGTCAGTGCAGTAAAAAGTGTAAAACAATCCGGCTGTGACAAGAATCTGGGATGAGGTCAGTGCTAAACAAATGCAAATAGAAGGCTGTCGAGGCCCTGAAAGCTGTTGAGGATGAGAAATGCACAAACAATCTCCAGATTGAGGTGCTGATGATGAAATATCAATCTCTCGTCAGAGTGCTGACCCCAGCCGTGTAGCTTGTCATTGAAACGCAGGCGGTGGTTTGTTATTTGGGTCCGCAAACGATTTTGGCTCGCATTCAGACACACGTCACATTTGATTAAGGTGTGCCTAGCAGGAGGCCTGACCATGCATGACCAATTCTTGCTTTGGTTTCACCTAAGCGCTGTTTAACATTATCATGTCAGTCAAGTAGAGTAATTAAGCCCGTCTGACAGTGTGTAAGAGATGAGAAAACACGTCAGAGAGGGAAGTTGAAAGGAGGGGAATCGGGGACGGAGGGCTGACTTTCACTCTGCATGTTGTTAACGTCTTTGTCTTTAAATTTTATCTCGAAAGCTTCAATTATTAACTACGCTGAAATAAAACTAATAGAGATTCTGCAACGAAAATAAAGCAAGTTTGAACCGGAATCCTCGGCTTGTTTTTGCTGCACAGGAAGACGTAAATCAGACTCTAAATGCCCGATTCCATCAGGAAAAGTACAGGAACTTGTCTTGTTGCCATTGGTTTAAGAAATACTGACAATTTATAGACTTCACTGACAAACAAGGGACTGAGCTGTTTTGGGACAAACTGCACAAAGAACACTGCCAGAAATCCAGCAATGCCAGAAACTATGGATATATAAATGAATCTTGTTATATAGTTTTCAGTCTTTTGAGAGATCTGGCAAGTAGTTGTGCCGCAGCTTGATGGGGGGGGGAATATCGTGTGTTGTGTATTGTGTGGTCCATCGCTCACATCTGTTCGGATCCCTCTGATTGGGGTTGTTGTGACACAGCAGCCGAGCTGTTAAGTAGGCGATGGAGTAGGGCGGGGTGGGCAGCGAGATAATGGCGTCATAATGGAGATCTCCACGCAAAGAGGCCATGCAACAGAAGGGTCTACTTAACATAAATTATTCAATGTTATGTATCAGAGAGAAGGGGGAAAACGATTAGCTCAGCGAATCAATGCGAGGGCAGATGAGCCATCAAAGAGCGGGGGGGGCGGCCCATCGTCGGGTCCACGGTGAATTCAAAACACGCAGACTGTTTGTCTCGGCTCATCATCACAGGGGGAAACGAGACGAAAAGCTGCCCACATGAGGTACTGGGGCTGATTATGATGCAGTAACCAACAGGCTGCATGTCACGTCTGTTTACATTCCTGAGGTCCTCAGCTGCCTCGTCTTCATTGATGTATGTTCCAGTCCGGGAGAGGACAGCGCTAGCTCTGTATTTTTCAGGGATTTATCTGTGACCAGGCTTCCTTAGAGCAAGTGAACGAATCGGGGAGACACTAATTGCACGCCATTTGACATATCCATTTCCACAGCTGGATGTGCAGCCATGCACTGCGGATGGAAAGTGCCTCTCAGAAGGGCACAGATTAGGCATGCAATTGGCCGGCTGTGCCCTGGTTCTGTACAGCTGACCCAGTTACCTCGGGGGGCCACTGTGGAGAGTGGAGGGTCCGTCTGCCGGAGCACTGTGTACAAGTGGAGCAGCGTGCAGTGGCCTCCTACCAGCCACCTGGCCCTCGGCTCCATGGCAGCCTGATCCCAGCCCCCAGGAGAATGTTTGCTTTCGTGACAAGCAACACGCCTAATAGTTTATTTACTTCAACGAGTTCTGCTGGTCAGAACAACCCAAGGCAGCCCGAAGCCTCCAGCTGAGGCTAATAATGAAATAAGGATTAAAGGATGGGAGCAGTGTGGACCTGTGGTAGTGTGTGTAAGATTTACAGGTGGGAGGGCGCCGCATGTGTGTGTGGATCACTTTATCCTCCTCCTTTCCCCCCTTTGACCAGATATTTCTCACTGGCCCGATGCCCACTTCCTGTGTGTGCTGCTGTTGTTTACTGTGTAACTTCCTGTGTGCCAAGATGGGGGAACATTTGGCTAATACACAGTACGGCTAGTGTACAATAGCAGTAGGCGGTTTGGATGGGAGGCCTCTGCCTGTTAACAAGGCTGACTGATAAGCAGTGACTCATTAACAAGCCGAGGTACACAGAGCCTGGGGGAATTACCGCCTAGCCACTGTGACATTAATAAGAGGCCTAAGCTATTTTTCCATTTGGCTCTGCCGGCAGAGGGCTAAACCAGTGGTTTCCAATCTCGACCCTCACTATTTACTGGCTCCAGTGCTTTTCCATTTGTTTCAGCCACTGGGTTCCTGGTCTGATTGGAATGGGGATGATCAGTATTGTCAGTGTGGGCTGCAGGTAATGACATCTGCTGCATCAGTGGAAAACCAGACACCCCTCATTAGTTTTCTGCAGATTCATTCAGGAACATCTGTAAGGGGAGTCCAATTAATTCTACTCATACTGATCATGCCAATTAATTAGCAATATGTTTGTTTAAAAAGACTTTGACATACACGAACATTCACCCAAGTTTTCAATCAACGAGGCTGGTGATGGTTCTGACACAATGTGGATTCAATTAGGCGTCTAAAACCAAGTCAACTGTCTCCTATCAGAATCCGAAATCCAAAGCTACATTACTGCCATTGTCTTGTGGGTTTATTCTTCTTCTCTGATCCTAGAACTGTTTTGTCGTCCAGATCATTTGCGATTATAAATTGAATCCTGATTGGTTGGCATTAGTTTGCAACAGATTCACATCTGGCAGAAAACCAATTATTTCTCCTGTTCATCATGGCGATTAATTAAGGCGCCGTGGCTGATTGATTAAACTCCCAACAAAGCTCTAACCATGAGCACTGGACCCCTGGGGAGGATTTGCATCACACATTATGCACAGCGCTGTGTCTTCATGCTATCCTCATATGCTGCGTAGACTGAAACATCACACGTGCGTCAGCAAGGAGGAAGAGGAGCAATTTGTGATTTGGGCCCAAATAAAGCAGAATTAAAATGCAGTGGCGAGCCGGAATCTGTGGATCTTAACGGAACCAGGGAGAACCCAAACAATCGACCTCATCAATCTTGAGGCAGATCTCATCCACCCAGGCCCACTCCGTCAACCTGTGATTACATCAGAGTGGATCAATCTTGCTAACTCGCGTCATAATAACAGCAAACGCCATTTAGAGACTGAGAGAGAAAAAGAAGGGCTCTTGAGGTTTTCCAAAGCGGTATCACACTCTGCTTCCTCTCAGGTGCTCTTTAAAGACACATCACTCTGCAGCCACTCTGGGGGGCCGAGACAATTAGGGGTCCCGCTTTTTACAGAACTGTCAGCTACAAACCATCACTTCGCAAAGACATCGCAGATTAAACAACCTCACAACAACAACAACAACAACTACTCCAGCCTTGGAATTAATTAATTCAACACGTTGTCAACAACAGGAGCCCCCCATATTTCGCTCCGCACTCAACTGGTTTTTCTTTTTGATCAGGTCCCTCACTCTCAACACCCCCAACTCTACCCCCTCCTTTTTTTCTTCCGTTATCTGCTGGAATTCTCTGGTGGGTGTTTTAATTGATTGCTGTGGGGGTAGAAATCACCCATCCTGTCACTGGCGCATGGCTGGTCAGAGCGAGGGCTTCCTGGAAAGGTGTACGAGTTTGTTAAAACCCATCACTGAGCCATGAGAAACTCCAGCTATTACGGTGTGTCAGAAGGACGCGGGTGCGTGGCTGTAAAGTGCAGCGTTTGTGAGTGCTGAGGGTTCTCCCCGAGCGCCGGAGCTCCACCAATGAAAGAGCAGAGGTTGCTCTTGTTTATTGCGTCTTTTTGATGATGCCATCACTTCGGCTGGTGGTGGAGTGTGTGTGTCTGAGGGGGCATCTTATCGCTGATACCACAACCATAAAGCCATTTTAATTCACTGGTGTTTGCTGTCTTGGGAATTCTGCCTGAAGTCTGGTTTCTGCTGAGGATAACACTGTCCACTCAGTCTTACTGAGCCTCTGACATTACACAGGCCCAAACAGAACCAATGCTGGAAATGCTGTGTGAAGTAGCTCTCCATATTATTACTTGCAATCACAAAATTGCATATATTGTTAACAATACATGTAATTTGCAACAACAAATGCACAGATTACCACGATTCCGGGTGGAAAGGTGTGATATGGGTCAGAGAAGCACCTCTTAAATTCTGGTATTGATTCAGGAACTTTTTCATCACTGTCTTTAACATTGTGAGATGACATTTTTGCTGATTTCCCAGGGAATAATGATGAAAACAGTTAGTTTAGAGGACTGATATCTCTGAGTGTGTGCAGCTTGATTGAATTAAAGGTGACTGCCGGGCCTTGGTGGTGGTCTGTGCTCCACTGAGCTCCATCCTATATACTGTGTTTATCCATATACACCTATTATTCCAGTCTTACTTGAAATGCTTCTGAACATTTACTTTTTTCGCATGCAGCCTCTGCGTCAGCAAAACTGACATACTCGCTCATTTCACTTACAACAAAAGCATAAATGGATGTTGCAAATAATTTGCGATAAACTTTTTAGCTGGCAGTAAATCGACTGCTGACTGGAACAGAGTCGGGCGCTTCCGCCTCACCAGCTGATACAGTGTCAGAGTGAATCAGTCGTCAGCCTGACAGAGTCCTTGAGGCTGCGTCCTGTCTTGGCACCAATGTTTTTGATGCCCTTAGCATTGATTCACTGATTACAGTCAGTGCAATTGAACTGAGTGCTAGGTGCAACTTTGCAAGTTTGATTTGAGTAGTTTTACAAAACGTACTTTCTATTGTTTCTGTTTCAAGTTGATTTTGTGTTGAGGTGTTGGGCGGCATCATTATTAAAGTTCTTCTCAGCAGACTTCATTTATGGTTCCACTGCACAGGCTGCACCACAATCACACTGTACAGTGCTGCTTGAATGCTCCCATATACATCCGCCATTAAAAAGCAGTCTGTATTATTGAAATGCCCTTTGCATTATACAGTACCTGGCATTTAGTGTATGTGTTTTCATCGTCATTTATGGCGGCTACTGTAATTGGATCAAATTCCTCATGCGTGCCATGCGGAGCGTTGGGGAGGAAGTCGGGAGGCGGCAGTATCAACAAGAACAACCATGACGGGTGTGGGATCATTAGACTTGATACTACAGAGCCTGGATTTACTTTTCATCCAAGTGGAAAAGGTCGTCTTTTATGAGTCTTTCCTGGAAGGCAACAAAAATGATGACGTGTGGTTTTTTGCTGAAGTTTGCAGTTCTTGTAAATGCTGTGGGAGAAGGAGTGAGAGAGCGGCTGGGACGGAGTGCGGTGCTGGAGACAGTGAGTGGAAGGGAAACTTTGCCCGGAGTTTGCACTTTTCTGCACTGTTCGCAGGTCGGGGATTCACACTGCGCGGACTGCGCTCGCACTCGGCTCGGGTTTGATCACCTCTACAGGTGGCCGGTGATACACTTACTGCATTACCATATGGTTTTCCCCAAGATATCATGCTTCTTGATAAAAGGTGTAAATGAGGTCAGACTGCTGAATGGTAAATAGTCTGTTATCGTTCTTCGGCTCTGCCTTTGCACCCCCCCTGGTTCTTTCTGTGCGTGTGTGGTTGATTATGTTTCTCTGTCAGGACCACAGCATAGATAGATACTCTTCTAATACAATGAAAATCCTTTGTTTGAATACTTCAACTGTACATGGTCGACTGCGGTAGATATCACACTGCTGCTCCCACCTTTTCTCCCTTAAGTGGAACGTTTAAAGATTCCAAAACACCATTGATTGAACGAGCGGTGACATCCTCTTGTTTGCTTCATCCTGTTTTCCCTGAGTTGTTATGAGTGACACCGAGAATATATTGCCTTTCCTTTAAACAGTAAATAAGGTCAACAGATCAATCAAACAGTCGGCGTGATGCAGAACGAAGCCTCAGACTCCAGCGGACGGGTCGGCCAAGGCTTCCTTCCTGCACCTGGCACTTGACACTGATCAGGGTATGATGAACACATGATGAGTGGCTGTAGCTTTTGACAACGGGGCCATCGCCGCGCGGTGTAACTCATCGCCACTGCACCGGTTGAAGACAAAGGCACCAAATAGGCATCTCTAATCTCCCTGCTGAATGAATCCGAGACAAAGAGAGGAGGAACGCAGACATAGAGGCTTGGACACACATAGGATAAGCTGATTACCCGGGAAAAAGGAGGGAGGGCGAGGGAGACAGAGGCAGAATGACAGAGGCCCGTACGTGAACAAGAGAAATCCATACAGTAAGGGAGCATGAGGGCAGCGAGAGGAGGAGGAGGGCTTTGGGAAGAGAGAAGCGAGCGCACACTAATGATGAGGTGCACAGAGCGGAGACAGAAAAGAAGCAGCGCAGGATGTGAGGGAGGAAGAAGAAAAAAGGTGAACGTTTAAAAAGGACGAGCCCTGGCATGCAAAGCATGCGATGGGGAAATGAAGGGGACGCATATTTGCCTGTGATATCATCCTTAGGAGCGTGACACAATCAAAAACAGGACATTATGCAAATGTGTGTCTGCTGCAGCAATATAATCGCCACCTGAGTCATTTCACCTGCGCTGCTCACTAGTCGCTCTATATACAAACGGAATTACACCCAATCCAGGTGTACAGACTAAATATACAGCTAATTCAAATTAATGAGATTTACTCAGAAAAGAATATGCTTCTTTCCTAAGCTGCTTATCCCTGCATGAGCATCTACTACACACACAGACACACACACACACACACAGACACACAGACACACACACACACACACACACAGACACACACACCTCATTTTGATTCACTCTCCTTCACTTCGTTTTCGCACACTCTGCTAGACAGACTATTACGAATCCTCGGGACGCTTGCACACACACAAACACTCAGTCTATCTGTCTGTCTTTCAGCCGTCTCACGGAGACTTACACATGCTCCTTGCTCAATGAACACGCAGGCTCCTGACACACACACACACACACACACACACACACACGTGCAAACAGAGGCCAACACTGAGAAATTCAGAAACAATTTCAGACAAACACACAAGGCGTATGTACATTTATGCATGAAGACATGCCCAAGAGTACACACATACACACACACACGCGCACGCACAAACATGTATTCAAATAGAGCTGTGGAGGCGCTCTGGTCTTTACTTAAAAAGAAATACCCCTGTGTGCCAAGCTGTTGACTGTGTGTGTCTCTGCTTGTGTGTATGCATGAGTCTGTGTGTGTGTGTGTGTGTGTGTGTGTGTGTGTGTGTGTGTGTGTGTGTGTGTGTGTGTGTGTGTGTGTGTGTGTGTGTGTGTGTGTGTGTGTGTGTGTGTGTGTGTGTGTGTGTGTGTGTGTGTGTGTGTTTAGCCGGTCTGCAGTCATACTTATATCCTCCCCACACAGTTTAGTTTAGTCTTGCAAATGACACAGCTCGAATTAATCACACACTTTATGAACCGTGGAACTCTTGTGTCTCCACTGCAGAGGTAACTAAACCACTTGGCACCCAACAATTAACTTGTGTCTCACCCAACCTCGCACGCATCCATACTATTGTGAAGAGTAGCTTACACATGCACTCGAGTGCCGAGCGAACGCTCGCTCGCTGCAGCACGTGCACGCTCCCTCCTCTTCGGTCTCTATCTTCCCTTCCGTCCTTCTGCCGCTTCATTTCTCAGCCTGGTGAGTACTTGAATGTCATTATGACTTTTGCTATCAAAAGCAAACAGCGGGGCTGGATAGAGGGGTGCATGCCAGACCTCCTGTTCTCCATGCTGAGAGTGTCGCAGCATGTCGAGTGCTGTTCTGATTATCCTGCTTGTTTTTAATGCCTCTTTTCAACAAATGGGACTTATTTTTCGATGACAGATTTCTTGACGGGGCTCCTGACGTGAGGCTCGACTGGCCCACATGGTCTAGTTTCTGAATGGAACCCCCCCCCCCCCCCTCCCCAATCTCTTTTTATTTACAGTTGCCTGCGTGAAGATGGCTTCATGTCTGCCAGCAGATTCGATTCCATTGGCGTAATGTATCAACAGACGGCACAAGTGAATGATATAATTGAGTTAATGAGCTACACGCCCCTTATCTGCTGTTCATTCACATGGGCAGCCCGAGGCGTGACGACTATCAGCCTCTTACACGGGCTACTGTATGTTTGATGAGTCCCTTGAAGGGAGAATTTGATAATGTAGTCGAAGTTCCTCAAGGCAAACTGTTTTGATGTGTTAAGCAAAGAAGGAGTTTATCCTTTGCTTTTCTTTGTGTGTTCTCTTATTCTACGATGAATGTTTAAATGTTATTGTAATTTATTTATTGCGGCTCAGTGTTCGGCTTCACGGAGCTATTTTCAGGTTGATATCTTCACAGGCAGGAGGGGGGGGGGATACAGACCTGAACATGGGAGGTGTCACGCTTGACTTTGTGACAGCGCTCTTGCAGCGCGCCTGGGAGAGCATCTTTTTGTTGTTGTTTGAAGGGTTCGCTGACATTTTCTGGTTCCTGCACCCCCCCTCAAGGACTGAGAGAGTTGGCCCGGTTTCATCAACCTCCCGGTACAATGTCACAGAGGTTCTGTTTGAAGGTTGGGGAGAAAAGGACGGGTCATTGACGTCACGGGGTCAGTAGCCGGTGGCAACATGGCTGCGTGTTGACATTTCTCTGGACCATTGTGTGTTACACCTCGATGGAGCAAATGCGAAAAACCATGGCAACCTGGAATGACCTGCCTCCCCCCCCGGTGCAGACTGTGAAAGGGTATTTTATTTTAAGGACTCAAGTAATAAGTAGTGTCAGCAGATGTAGAATTAAAGCCTGGTTTAATTTGGTCTAAATAATGATTTCATCAGATATCTGGTTGCAAAATGTTTTCAGTTAATATAGAAGACTTGGAAATCAAGGACATTTTCCAATGATTACTTAAAATATTAATTCAAATGACAAGTCATCAAAGCAAATTGAATATATAAGCATTTTGAGCTTATACAGTATTTAGTCTTTTGGTGTATATGCTTGATAACTAGATAAGCCTGCCTCATTCTGGCCTTTCAATTCTCGTTATAAAATGATTACTTGTTTAAGATAAAAACTATTTGGCAACTATTTTGATAATCAAGTGATCTCTGAAATAATATTTCAAACAAAAATGGTTAATGTCTCGCTGTTTTTGTGTGGTTGAACAAAACAAGCAAATTTAACGATGTCACCAAAAGCGATGGGAAATCATGAAGGACATTTTTCACTATTCTCCGACGTTTTTTTACTGAACCAAAAGATTAATTAAAAGACTTATTATCAGATTAATGCTGGAAATAATCCTCCCTTGTTCCTCACAGCTGTGGCCTTTTGCAAACGTGCACATCTCGAGTCAAGTGAAGTGTTTTAAAGGAGGCAAGTTTAAAATAAGCCGCTGTCAAGTTTCACATTCCCTGTCTGCAGCTGTGGGTGAGACGGCACAATAACCGAAATGTCTCACATTCGAGCCCTGCAGCGACTGTGCGCTCTGTTAAAGTGTCCATGGCTAAAACACGTAACTCCCCCAGTATCTGCTCTTTCGGTCAGCCGGTTTCAGATTAGCCAGCATGTCATAAAATTGACTGGCACGTTTTCCCCTCAACAATAGACTGTCTGTCCCAGTGTGTGTCGGCACAATGGCCAGTGGTTGCAGTGGATGTGCTACCATAGTGAGGGAGGGACAACAGAAGGGAGGAGGAGAATGTCTTTTGTTTTATTGTTATTTGTCCAATTTGGTTTGTCCACACTAAACCACTGCGATCACATCTCCTCTCAGAGCCAAGTCCCCTTCACTTCCTCAATCAACTGTTGCTCTGTTTAAGAAGTGAAACCTGAATCAAGTCTGACATTTTCAGTTTCAACCAGGGAAAATTCCACATTGAGCAATTAAACCGTGTCAGGTCACTTGGTAACACATAGGAACGCTGACAGAAGAAATACTCAATTAGCTATTCCTTATTTAATATTCTCACACTGGGTTTATATTGTGTGGCCACCCATGCTGAAACATGGGAACAGTCACACACAATTAAAAAAAGCCACGGTGGCTCTCATAAAGCCGCTCACTGCCTCAAAATGTATATTTATTCATTATTATTCTGCCCTGCGTTGAAAACACACTGAAATAGAACCACTGGGACACCACTGAGATAAACAGTAATGATTCAGAGGGGCCACCGATGATAGGACGATAAAGTATAAACCATTTATACAACAGTTTCGAACAAAAGTCACAAAACAACTTCACTGCGTGCGAGAAAATCCATGAGAAACAAGAAATAGAACAGTGATGCAACACCTGCCATTTGTCGGATGATTTCTCCCGAAGCGCCGCTGTACATTTTGGAGCACTGGTGGCCCGGGGGGGAATCCCCAACCATGACAGTGTTAGTGCAGAGATTTATCCACAGAGAGACGGAGCAATGCTGCAGATTTCATGCAAGATTTGACTTATAAAGGCCACCAGAGGATGTCAGTCTTTTGGGAAACGGTCTTCTTTGCTCACTGGAATGACAGTGATGATACCTGTGTGTGTGTCTGTGTGTGTCTGTGTGTGTGTTGATGATTTACTGGGCCTTGTTTGGGATAATGTAAGATTGTCATACCTACAGCGTTTAATCAAAATTGATGTCACCAACACTTATTGATCATTCCAGCCCAACACACTTTGACTTAAATGGGAACATCTGTCAAACGACGACACATTGAGTTACTGTGTTTCTGTCGATATCCAAGGTCTCACCTTCCTTCTTTGCTCCCGACCTTCAGACACTGAACCAAAATAAAAATGTGACAGGTACCTAGGTCCAAAATTCAGTCTATCTAAAATGTTTCTTTTAGACCTGCACTGTTACTGTGACCGAACAAGCAGGTAAATGAGAAGTCAAGAGTGTAAAAGCTCGTCAATCTGGAGGAACAACAACAACTGGGAATCCCGCGATCATCCAATTAGACACAAATAAAACAAGTAACTGTAGAGAAGTTAAATCCTCTCTGCAGCAACATGAAGTCAGCGTCTCCTCCTCCCAAACGTCTTCTACCAGCTGCTGTTGTAGTCGGGCTGTCAATCAGAGGAGCCCCTGTGTCCGAGCCAATTGACCGTCCACAAATTACCATTCGGAGCGGAACCCGGCTATAAATGCGATTGGGCTGGATTTGAGTCGGCTGTCCCGGCTTTGGATTTGAGCAGAATAGAGTCTGTCCTTTTTTTTTTTTTTTTGTGCCTCCGTGGTTTCAGAAAGCAAGATTAGATAGAGGTAGGGAGGGAAAGAGACACACAGAGAGAGGGCGAGGAGGGCCAGGAGGAAAATAAGAGATACAGAGCGAGGGAGTGCGCACAGGTCTTTAAAAAAATCACAAAAGTGTTAAAATAATTAAGAATTTAAGGTCTTGGAAATGCTGAAAGTGTGTGAGAGGTCTTGTTTTTCCACCGCTCTGCTCAACACCACCAGGATTAGCACTACAATAGGCTGGGTAATGTTTTATTCATCCTTTCTGCTTAAGTAAACAAAATTGGACGTCGTGTTCCTTTACAAATAATTTCATGTTGTCATTTTTATTTCACTGCCCGTTCATAATTGTAGAATTTTTTTTTAACAGCCGCGCTGAATGGCGAAGAAGTTGCTTTTGGCAGTTTTATAGCGTTCTATTTGTGGCATTGTGAGATTTGTAAAACCTCTCCACAATTTGACAATAAAGTAATTACCATAAACAAATGACACTATTAGCGGTTGACGGTTGTCAGCCTCTGAGGGGCCTCGTGCTGCGTTTTACACGCTGTCCTATCAAGTCTGGGTTTACTGCAAATCTGCCAGATTGCTTACAACACAAAGACAGTTTGCATTGGGGCATTAAAAACAAAACAAGTCTCATATCTTCTTTAACCGGTGATAATAAATACCTGTGGTGTGATGACACACAACAGAAGTGTAGTGTTTCTGCAGCAGGGACAGAAGTACACATGATGCACGATGAGCAGTAGATGAGATCAACACAAGTATTGATTTTTTACATACATATTGGTTTATTAACATATTGGTACACATCATTTGGGTAACAGCTTCTTTCTGTGGAGCAACAATACATCACATTGAAGTCACACACACAACCACAGGCAGTCGATAGTGGTGCAGCACACTTTAGACCATGCAATTTTCCCCCTGATGTAACAGAATCACTGCAACGCTCTCAATGCAGTGGGTCTGCTGTTGAAACCAGTGCAGTTCCTCCAGCCTGCACAGCCTTTTGAATTTATTTATCTTATTTATTTGAACATTTCCCCTCTGTAATTTGCATAATGTGGAACCCATGTGTTTCCTGCCTCTCCTCCTTGTTGCCTCCCATCTCCGTTGAGCATTTTATTCTCTCAATGACTGAGGGAACTGAGCCAATTGTCCAATGAGCTTGTACCAGTGAAAAATAGCTAACGAAGTTGTAAACTTGAGATAATTGACTGGTTTAACCAACCCGCCACACCAAACCTTTCTAAAGAAACAAGCTGTGAACACAACACACTCACATACCATCACTTTCATTTGTTCTTACACCAAAGAGTTGTTTGTTTTATTTGTGGTAGAACATCATCATTCAGCCAGATTTGAGCATTTACCTTTTAGCTCCGTGTTTGTTCTCCACCGACTCCTGAGGAAAGTATCTGGCTCTTAAGGTGTGAAAGGCTCCAGTATGTTTGATGCTGAGCAGGTTGTGTAACGTTACCTACAGAGAACTCTCTGTTGTTGTTGTTTACTTTACGAATGTAGTCCTCAGATACTTTTATCCAAATCAACGCACATGAGAGAAAATCCAAGTCTCAGTGGATCAAGAAAATCCCTTTTTACCGTTACTCAAAACAAAAGCATTGTCGTGGGATGAAAATTAAAATTGCTTTGGTTAATTTGTTAAAAAGTTTTGCATCATGAACATAATTGTAATGAATTGCAGTGACACAGTTTCCTTTGCTCAGCGAAGAAGAAATGAGATTCAAGCTGCAGTGACTTAATGAAGTTTGTTTGATGACTTAATGTCTCTCCGTCTATTCAAGAAACACCATCAGCATATTAGCAGACTTCCCAGCATGCACTTTTCCAGAGTCAGAACTCTCCAGGGAACTCTGTGTTTTGTAGTTTGGATAAAATGTTCCTGATGGGAACTTCCTGTGTGTCTGTAACACACTTTAAATGAAGTCATGCTTGCTTCTTCTCATAATTAGGAAAACAATGTTAACTAAGATAAAGACTACTATCAAATTCAATCCTCATCCCTGCACACTAATGATAACAAATTGTCTGGGCGCAGCCATTTTGCTATTGTGCTTCAATAGGAGAAGCTGCAGCTACATGTTCTACACGTTTTCCATGATTAATATAGAAATTAGTCTGCATCCCAAGTTAATTCACATTTTAAGGCATCAAGAGAATATATTAGTGCATAGTACTTCATGTTAAATAGTAAAAGACAACAATTTAAACATGATTTCATGAAGTAATAATACTTCAGAGTGTGGAGCAGAAACTCACCTTTAGTTGAATTCACTCAAAAAACATTTTCTATGTTAAACCACCACATGTATTTTGAACCACTGGGCTGCAGGTGCATGAAGTAAGATAAGTGAAACACAGTAAATATAACACTTCCTTAGTTCATTAGCTAATTTTAGCAATTTGACCACCGTCTGTGCAGCTGTGACGGATCTCCTGTCTTCATTTTTGACGCTTTACTTGACGAGTGCCGTGTCTAAACCCGTCTGATCGACTGGTTGCACTTTTCTTTGCGAAACTGTAAAAGTGACCTGCAGGAAGCAAAATTAAAGATGTGCTCCACGGACCCTGGAGCTGCACCCCCGCTGCTGCACAAAGAGCTGCTCACCTGTTCATCCAGAGTCCAGTGGAGCTCGACTCAGTGCGCAGAACCTGAGCTGCAGAACTGGTTGTTGTGAATGGGCTGTGGTCGTGATACACAGTGGAGTTATGTGAGCTACAATCAGACAGATGGGCCGAGGGTTCTGTGAGCATTAGACAGATTAATCACTCTAAAACTAACTGAGGGATTATTAGTAATGAAGACAGAGTTAAGTTGCAGCCCTACGTGTCACATTGAAGCTGCACAAGGCAACATTTCATTTTTAGCAGCACACGAGTGGCAGCAGGAGATTCTTTAGCTCATTAGTGAGAGACTCATTAGCCTGAAGTCATGTGACGTCTTCGGTAATGCCAGAAGTCTTTGCACTCCTCCGACCCGCCTGTCGAGTGGTTAGCGGGTCACGCAGGTGGCTGCTTAGGTTGGCCGGCTCCTTTTCTCTGGACAGGTCACTCAGCCGGCGTCTCGCTGGTGTTTGTTTTTCTCGCACTTGAGTTTTGATTAATGTGCGGTTTGCCCGCAACAAGTCCCTGCCACCGCCCCCTATGTGTCGCTTAATCAGGACCAATCACATCTCAACAGTGAGATGAGGACGCTCCTCCTGCGAGGAGTCTGTGATACAGTTCAATGAGACGTGCACCTTTAAATGGAAAATGTTGCATGTAAGTTTAAGAAGTGTTGAATTATTCCGTCTGAAACCTGCAGCGAGAGTCGGAGCTGCTGCGATGAGGTCTGGGTTATTTCAGGATGGTTGTCTGGAGCTGTAATGTGACTTGGCACTTGTGTGACTAGTCAGGAGGAGATATATGGCTGAATTTGCCTGGAGTGGCTGCCTGGAGTCTGAATGGATGCGCTCTGGTTTCTCTGGTTTGCAGATTGTTATGCTCGAGACTTTTCTCTTCTGTTTCTCTTCCTCATTTTCTCCCTCTCCGTCTCCTGTTGTCTCATCTTCGCCGCATCTGCGTCTTGTTGTGTCCTCCTTTCTCCACTACTTCCTTTAATTTTCCTCGCTTTCTCTTTTTGTTTGCCTTCCCTCCTCTTTGTTTTCCTCCCTTATGCTTCTTTCATATCCGTCCCTCTCAGTTTACTTTTTTTGTGCTGTTTCTTTGTCTTTTTGAAGCTCATCCCTGTTTTTCTTCCTCGGGTTTATTTCTCTTTTCCCCTCTTCTATCCTTCATGTCTTCCTTCTATAGCCTAGCACCATTCCCCGGCTTCCTTCCATTCTCATTTTGTCCTCATTTCCCTCTCTTCTCTCAACCCTTTCCTTCCCTCTCACGCTGCTACGCCACCTTTTTTGTCTTTTTATTTCCGTCTGCCTTCTTGTCTTTTTATAAACTGTATCTGTCTTCCCTCTATTCTCTATATTTATCTCTCCTCCCCCTCATCACTTATAAGTCCCTTTCTCTGTTTCTCTCTCATCCTCTTCTTCTCTCTTTCAGTTTCTCTGCTTTCCTGTCCTCCCCTCGCTCTCCTTACACCTTTTTGTCTCTATCCACAGCTCGCTCCTTCCCTGCTTCCTTCCTCCTCTGCTCTCCCTCTGTTTTGTGCTTGCTGTTTTAGCATACTCTGCAGGGAGCACTCCTGCGATGCCAATTATATTGACTGAAGAAAAGGAGAAAGAGAAAGAGGAGGGAGGGAGAGGAGAGGGGAAGGGAGGGGAGCGAGAGAGGGGCTTGGAAGACCTGTGCATGGCTGCACACAAAAAAACCTACAAACACACACATTCACACGGATGGAGAGAACGAACAAGAGGGGGATGGAGGCTGGAGGGATGAGACGGAGAAGGAGAGGAAGAGGGGGATGATGAAAGAAGGGGAGAGCTGGGAGGAAAGGGACAGAGAGAAATTGGAGGAGCGCGAATCCGTCTGTGAGTGTAATAGTCTCCCGCTGTCGAACCCGAGGGAATTCACCGACTGCAGAGGGAGAGAGGGAGAGAGGCATCGATAGAGACAGGGGAGGAACGAGAGGGGGGGGGGGGGGGGGGTGCGATCACAGCAGAGAAAGAGAGAGAGAGACGCAGAGAGAGCAGAAACAGAGGTGGCAAGAAAAAGAAAGATGACCTCAGTCCTTCTTCCTCTGGTAGCTGAGCTTGTAGCGCTCCACTCCAGGCGAATGTGGCTTGTGACATTAAATAAGATTCAGCGTCATGACTGAGTGTTATGAATGGAGAGCATAAGTATATCATGGTAATGTGCCGCCGACGCCGCCGCCCAGTCGCTCAGCCCAGAGAACTACAGGCTCCTGCAATCCAGGCTCGCACTGCACGCACTTATTATTATATCGTGTGTATCGTATGCACGAGTTTGTATTATGACTAGTGTGTGAAAGTATTTCAAAGGGACAGTTAAACTAAATGACCAAACATGCATATACTTGGTTTTATTACCTCGTGCCCCCCCCGCAAACACGACTCGGGCGGATTTCCACGAAACTCGGTTGAATAGACGTGACACGTGATGATACAGAATCCATAACAGTTTTAGCAACACGTCGGGACAAAGGATAATTTTACTTTTAAATCACCTCATATCTTTCTGTAACATTGCGAGACGTGCGGTTTTCTTTTGACATTTCAGTGAATAATACATGGATCTTTAATGAAAGAAATTGGACACATAAAGGCAACTGATGGTGCTGGATCAAATTAAATGAAAGATCTGGATCTAGTGCATTTAAGTGTGGTTTCATAGGAGTGTTGGCATTTTTGCAGCCAGCTGTATGATAATTTTGTCGCGAATGTATATTTTTCATCCCTTTCTTTAACATGGCGAGATAAGTGGATTGGAGGAGGTTTGCTCTTCCCTGTTCTATTTGCTCTTGTGAGGGGATTTTGTTTCCCTTCACCTTCATTTCAGGCCTCACAGCGTTGAGAAGTTATTTGAAAACATCTGCGTCAATGTGTCTTTTCAGAATAATGACATATTTCAGTCAGTGTCGAATGAAATAGGGAACGTGGCGGACATTTCAAAGAGGATGTATGAAAACTGGACCAATAAATAACCACATGGCGGAGATACAGAAAGAGATAAGTGAGAAATATTTTTATTTGGAATGGCGTACAAAGTCCTTGCAGTCATTTGAATGAGAGCAAAGGCTGGAATGAGGCGTTGTGATTATAGCGTCAACAGGAGGACGTCCAGCTGTTTGGTTTTGGACTCGGACACGTGTACGACCACTGTTTCCTGATTGCCGCCACCAGTCAGCATTGTTTTTCTTTTCACCGTGACCATAATTGTTCCCAAACCTTAACTACACATTTATTGTTGTAACCGTGACAACTACGTTCGCCCCTAACCAATTTCAAAGTAGTAATTTTAACACAAACCAACTAAGTCGATTCCAATTCCAAATTGTAGCAGAGAGTTGTCACATCATGAAACAGATTAATTTTCCGGCAGAGAAACAGTTTTGAGAGGCACAGACAAATGATGCCCTCCTGCTGACGAGGGCATCAGATCAGAAAATGTTTCCTGAAGGGTCTTTACAAACTCAAACAACATAATAGATACATGAATACAGATGCTGTCGGGCTCGATGGGAGTGATGTGAATCATATATATTATCTATTTGGCCTCTGAGATCTCATCCAAAGCAAAACACCTGCAACATGCAGGAGAGTTCAGAATCCATGAGCTGGAGCATCGAGGCTGCAGAGCTGAAGGTTCATGATGGAACAAACCTCATAAATGTTTGATGAATTTAATTTCAATATGATCATAACCAATCAACGGGGACCGAACTTTTATTTTTGTGAAAGGGTGAACGATGAACATGGAAAACAGACACCTCGGAAAAACAGGTTGCACGTGCTACAAAAATCAGTCTGTGTGATTAACGCACTTGTGTGTGTGATGAATTTAAGATGCATTGCTATCCCACATTGTTTTTTTTTAGTCTGTCTTAATAAAAATATCTCTGTCTCCGTAGAGACCAGACATCAAACACCAAATCCAACAATTCCTACCAAACAATCCCTTTCTAGATAGAGACATTACAACACGTGTAAATATGTGTATATTTAAGATTATATGACTTAAATATACTCGTGTAAGTGGCCGACCTCCGTAGCAACGGTGCTATGCGCAAAATAAGGTCACGTTCAGGCCTGAAAAGGAAAGAAAATGTTCAGGAACCTTTTAGGACCCATCAGATATACAGTAGTTAAAGCTCCGTCCTGGTAAATCTGCAAAATTGGGCTGTTTTTCACACTTTCTGACAGTTTTAGATTGGGCTGACATGAGTTTTTCAAATGACATTGATGGTACAGTGCACACACATCTGCCCATGTCTTGTGTTCATCCATCATGCATCCACGCCTGCGTACGTGAAGACGTAGTGTGAGATGCTCGGTGTTTACCCAGCGTTTTAGCTTTGACGTACACGTTTATGATACAGATTTATAGCTCACATCAGGAAGTGGATGATATATCTTACTGTTATTTGCCTTTTTATACCAGATAACAGATAGTTATGCGGCGGTTTAAATGA
Organism: Verasper variegatus; assembly: GCA_026259375.1. NCBI lineage: Eukaryota > Metazoa > Chordata > Actinopteri > Pleuronectiformes > Pleuronectidae > Verasper > Verasper variegatus. The sequence goes on from CM048053.1 coordinate 2,987,684, forward strand.
CGTCCTCACCGCCCTCAGCTGCAGCCTGAAATACCTGCAAGAGCATTTCTCTCTTTTCACATTGATTACATTAATTGTTGTGTTTTGGGTTTCTAGAATATATATATATATTTTTTCCATTTGAAGGCCTCATACATCTCAGGCTACGGCTCCCATTGAATCAGAGTAATGGGTCAACCGATCTCAGGGAGCCGCGCCGGGTTCCGTGGGTTCTGAAAATTACTTTTAGTGTTCGGTAATGCTCTAAGTGATGTTTCAGAGGCTTTTTCCACCGTGACAGGAATAAAATTTCCATGGAAATACTGAGCTGTGATGAATTCAGACGAATTAACACATAGCCTGAATACATTATACAGTATCCAGTGGTGAATGGTTGTCGGTTACATCAGGGAACTAAACGGGACTTTCCCTGAAGGTACAAAATATGATGATAGGTTGTCAGGTGGTTTCTCTTATGTTTCAAGCTGATTCTTTACCCACCTATTTACCGTAATATCACAGCCTCGTATTATGGTATGTATTTATAGTGTGAGAGTAGGAGTGCACTGTTCAGCTCACATTTATAGGCAAGCAAACATAATACATGGTTTAATTTCCCTGTTATTAAATCAGTAGAAATGATCAATCTGGATAAATAAGACGTTCTAATCTTTAATCGCATGTTCAGGACGTGAGGAGTGAATATGGAAATGCTGCTGTGCTGGCTCCTGCGTGTGAGTGCCATCACGCACGGTGCCCTGCCCGTGTATTTCATCCCTCATGTCAAGTGGGTCACCAAATGGTCACAGGCCGCGCCAATTCATGGACGCCGGCGACCATGACAGTTAGGCCCATGTGGAGTGACCCTGATTAGTCAATTAGCCTGTGAGGGGCGGCCTGGTGAAGTCCGGGGTCTCCCTGCCACTCAGCGTGCAACGCCGATAAAACCGCCACTGTCCAGCCGCTATTGTTTCACTGTCTTGTTTTTTTTGCTGCCATTGTTGAAAGCGAAAAAAGCGCGCCCTCCCCCCCACCCCATCCTCTCCCTCATCTTCTTCATCTTCCCTTCCCTCGCCCTGCTCGTCCATTGATCTCCATTGTCTTGATTGGGAGTGACAAACCGTGGGGGCCATCCAAAAGGTTGCGTTCATTAGTGCGAGTACCTCTTTACAAGGCATACACACATTCCTTCAGACATGATGGGAGAAGAGGAGGGGGGGGGTGCACATAGCCACACACACACACACACACACACACACACACACACACACACACACAATTTGGTACACACTGAAGGACAAACACAGTTTCCCAAGTGGTCCCTGGAGAAAAGAAACATGCCTGGAAACAAGGTAGAAATGTTCCAGTACAGTGACAATCACTACTTCCAGTTATGGGACACACACACACACACACACACACACAGACACACTCACACACACACACACACACACACACAGACTCACTCCGTTGTCCTTTCATGTCATGTTGCCGAGACACAGGGAGACAATAGAAAAAGGAAGGTCTACCTGAAGACAAACAAAAAAACAAACATCCTGTCGAACATCCAGTTTCTTGTAACTCGGCAACGATTACACATCAAGTGCGGATTCGTGATTTCAAGTGGAAGCAGCCTGACAGGAGAGTTGACATGATACCAAAGAAACTGACTTCAGTAGTACTCACCCCGCAAGTATCACAGTTTGTCGTGTGAGGGATTTCAGGACAGGTTCGTAATAATTTTTCCCAAACGTGCGGGGAAGAAAACGTCAAACCGCTGAATGCTCGGCTGATTTCTGAAGTGCTTTCACAGGGTTTCTGATCGAAATCTGCACCCACAGAGGTTTGGAAGGAGGGGTGATTGAAATTATAAAAGTAGCCCTCATGAACAAAGGCTTTTCACTTGAAACGAACCCCCCCCCGTCTAAAGGTAGAAGTGTTTCTGAATGTCCGCACAAACAGCCTCCTCCTCGCTGCATCACGCCGCCTCCCTCGTCTTCAAGAGCGCCGCGTGTTTCTCAGGCCTTTGTAGTCCCAGTGAATCGCACAAGTGGGGATAACGACGCGCACTTTTGGACAGTCTCTCCTCAAGGGCGTCCGCGGTGTTGCACTTGTTTGTCATCACCGAAAAAACTGATGCAAGACGTTATGAGAAAAGTGAAGAGAAGAAGAGAGTGTTCAAACGCTGCCCACTTGCTCACTGCTGTGTACCTTGTTGAATAGTTTATTTGAGAACAGTTGTCAGACACGGCCCCCTCAGATTTAACTTTGGAAAGGTGTGTGTGTGTGTGTGTGTGTGTGTGGGGGGGGGGGGGTCCAGATACTGTTGTACTGCGAGTCTGCTTTGTTTGCTTATCGCCATGTGTACAAAAATGTGTCTGAACAAGGTTTCCGTCCTTAATTATTCCTCCACTTTTATCTTATCGTTGTTGAATTGCATCCGTGTGTGTGTGTGTGTGTGTGTGTGTGTGTGTGTGTGTGTGTGTGTGTGTGTGTGTGTGTGTGTGTGTGTGTGTGTGTGTGTGTGTGTGTGTGTGTGTGTGTGTTGATCAATCAAGTGACAAGAAATTTGTTTTTATATCAGTGCAGGAATCCAGGGAGACACTTAAGGTCATTTTATAACAGTGTGGCGATGAGGTCATTAGTCCAACATGTTGAAATCAGATTAAGATGCTGACCCTGAACCACGATGTCCTCGTTAAAATCTAGAATGAAAAGTTTTTTGCACGTCATTCCCCTGCTCTTTATCTCTCCCTCTCCTTATTATCTGTCAAATCAAATTCTATTTGTACAGCCGATTTTCACAGATTCCAATTTGCCTCATAGGGTCTAATAATCTGTGACACGTGTGAGATTCTCTGCCCTTAACCCTCGACTCCCGTGAGGAAGAAAACTTTTAACAGGGGAAATATATGCAGGAACGTCAGGGAGAGTTACAAGTGACAGATCCTTCTCTGGGACGGATGCAGGTGCAATGTAAGACAGCACATCCACAAAATAACTAACTGATCTGCCATTAATTCACAAAACTACAAAGAGCCCAAACAACATACAGTGTATTGCAGTAATTATTTTTATTGCTTTATCGTGCAGGCGTTTTGATGTTATCAGTTTCACACTTTCTTATTCTAAACGGTCTTGCCGCTCTCCTCATGTCTTGGATGTGTGCAGCCTTTCCCCCGCTGCTGGAGAATGTGGGATCCATCCATTATCTCAAACTGTGTTTGTGTACTGACAGTGCTGCCAAAACTCCCAAGAAAAAATATTGCTCTATTTATCTATTCCTACAAGCTCATCTTGGACATTGGACAGTTTATGTGTTGTGCTTCACGAGCTGTTGATTTTGGCCAACGTCATCCATTAGCGGCCTAACCTCGTCCCCTCTCTCGATTTCAAACCCCCCCCCCCCCTTTTGATTGAAGGCCCTGTTTTGTGCTTGTGCCACGGGATGACATTTCAGTCGTGTTCCATATATAACAGATGAAACCTGCTGTCTGTTCGTGTTTGGCGGATGGACCTTGAAAGCAATAGAGGGGGAGAGAGGCAGAGGGGTGGAGGTGCAGGTGTGTGCTTATGTCTGTCTGCATGTGCAGGTGTGAGTTCTTGTGCCATTCGGTGACAAGGGCAACTGCATTTCTTAGGTCAAGCTTCGGGTCACCTCGGTTGCCCTGGTAACCCTGTTCAGGCTTGGTTGCCTGGCAACAATCCCCTTTTGTTTCAAATGATTTAATTTGAAGCATATCTTCCCTCGTCACCCTTGGCTCTCTGGCTCAGCCCTCTCTCTCTCTCTCTCTCTCTCTCTCTCTCTCCTTCTATACATCCCTCGCTCTCTCTCTTCCATCAGCCTCCTCAGCCGCTCTCTTTAGGACTATTTCCCCTTTTTCTAATCTTGGCCTTTCCCAGGGCATCAAGAGCCCTATTCTTCCTGCGCCTGGTGTATAAGTCCTCGCTGTTATCTGGAGGTTTCATGAGTGGATAAGTGTGTAAGAGAGTGTGTGTGTGTGTGTGTGTGTGTGTGTGTCGTAGTGTTTGTGCAGCTGGAAGGTGCTCGCCTCTGTGTGTCGCTGCATATATGTTTATGTGTTTTTTCTTTTGGCTTCTCTTTTAGAATTGAGAACGTCGTAGTAAAAACAACATATCATATCATAGAATGTATATTTCCCTTCCCAAAATGAAGCAAACATATCCAGCATCCATCTTGAAATGTGCATCGAAGCAATCAGGGGATGGAGATCCGTTGGTATCGAGGTCCTGAAAACATAACATAAATTAGTGTGATAAGAATTACATAAAACGATAGAAACAACCTTAGAGAAAAGTTCACTTGAATTGTTAGGTTGGGCCATGTCCCATCCCCGAACATGGGGAAGGTGGGTGGTGATATGGCCATATACTGCAGCCACCCTTCCTCAGTATGTAGTTGTTGATTTCCCGGGCTGCGATCTGCTGCTTTAACAGCGTCCACTTCTGTGGAAACACTTTCCACAGGATCCTCAAACCCGGCTGCAGACATTTCCTCCCATTCAGCCACAAGAGCATTAGAGATGTCAAGCACTGATGTCGGTTACAAAGTGAAGTCCAAGAACTTGACCTCACTTTGAGCACATAGAAAATGGCACGAACTAGAGTGCCAAGTTTGAAAACACTGTATTGTTTCGAATTTCATTGTATGTCGCAGCATTACCATTTAAATTAATGAGAGCGAAGAAGAAACAGCTTCAAATCAAAACACACACCACTGTCCTCATACATCTGGAAGGCAGAGTCAAGATGTGCAAAATTGTGATATGCAAAGTGAAGTTGTGTTTCACGTCAAACAAATCTCTTTAAGCATGTTAAACAAAAAAAATCTTTGCTCATTAATTTTGTTTTTTAATCACAGTTTGTTCAGACTCATTAATGTAGATAACAGAACCTGGTGAAGCAGTAATGTCATAATGTGATTCCACTGAAAGACAAACTGTGACATTAAGTCATCACTCAAAGAGCACATTCATTCCATTCTCATATACAATTGGTGTGTGTGTGTGTGTGTGTGTGTGTGTGTGTGTGTGTGTGTGTGTGTGTGTGTGTGTGTGTGTGTGTGTGTGTGTGTGTGTGTGTGTGTGTGTGAGTGTGTGTGAGAGTGTGTGTGAGAGCTATTCTGACACACTTTTATTTCCCAGAGCAGATCAGAAACTCCTCGCTGCCTTCTTGTTATTGCTATTCTGAAATATGGGTGTTGTCTATATGGAGTGATAGGGAGAGAGAGAGAGAGAGAGAGAGAGAGAGAGAGAGAGAGAGAGGAAGTGAACTAAAGAGAGAGAGAGAGCAGATTCTGAGGTTCCCATAATGGATCTAGTGATCTTAGTCAAAAGGGCAAACTTCTGGTAATTGACTACTCATTTCTTTAAGTGGCCTATTGGCAGGGGCAGTCAGTGCATTTGCCAAGACATTAAAGATTGCACTCTCTTTATCTTCCTCTGTGTGTGTGTGTGTGTGTGTGTGTGTGTGTGTGTGTGTGTGTGTGTGTGTGTGTGTGTGTGTGTGTGTGTGTGTGTGTGTGCAGATGGACAGATAAAGTATGTTTTTTTTCCTCATTAAGTGATCATTTCTGGTGCCAGAGCCTCTTTGAACTGTGTTTGCTGCTCCAGCAAATCCCTCTTCATTTAAATCAAACACCATCTCTGTCTGTGTCTCTGACCCTGTGAATTGTCCTGTTAATGCCAGGTTATGTTTTTCTGTCGTGGTTAAAGTATGATTAGGGAGGAGCAACTAACAACTTGGTTTATGTTCTGTAAAGATTTGGGACACGTTGGACATGTTGCACCCAAACTGTCCACCTCGCAATGTTCAGGACACAAAAACCTCCTCGTGCACATAAATCGTGGGCAGCAGCACCTTCCAGTATCTTACCTTAATATAGTGCTTTACCTGAGTGGTGCTAATTTGTGGCATCGGCAGCAAATGAGCAGTGTTGAAGCCTAATTGACACTGAGTGAATTGGAGGCTCTCGCAGGTTCAGGGCCCCGGAGCAGTCACCTCGCCTCGTTTGTAATCACGGCTCGTACGTGCGATGGGGTTGTAGATGTTTCCCTTTGCTGCAGGTCAGCGAGGAAACTTTAGAAGACCTTTAATTTGAAAGAACTTGATTTGACTGCTGAACATTAATAACTAGCTTGGACTATTTATCACGTAAAGTTAAGGTAAGTGACACATGATGACAGGGGCCGATAACTGTCTCAGCATTCTTACTGTACCGAGAAGAAATAAAAATCCAGACCTTTCCTGAATCTCTGCTCCTGTTGCCTTTTCTCTCCACCTCACTACGTCTGCCACAGTCCCATCATTCTGTTCTCCCTCCATCCCCCTGTCTCCTTTTTGACTTTCTCTCTCTATTCTGCTCTACTTCCCTCCATCACGCTCCCATTGTTTTTTCTGCATTTCCACTCCTTTCTGTCCCCGTTCTAAGTCACCCTGTCATCTCCCCTCATTGCTCTCATCTATCTATATATGCTTATTTCTGCCACGTCCTTCGCTCACCTCTCTCTCTCTCTCTCTCTCTTTTCCTCTTTCTCTCACAGCCCTTCTGTTATTCCCCCCCCCCCATGTTTCTGTCTATCTCTCCCTCTTCCACCACCCCAACTCCCTCTGTCATTTTCTTTCCTGTCAAATCATTATTCTATTTTCTTTTGTCAGCAGAGATGCTTCTGCCCTTTTCAGCAAACCGAACCCATCGCCTCCTCTCCTCCTCTCCCCTCACCTCCTCTCCCCTCCTCTCTCACCCCGCACTCTTTTCTTTCTCATAGCTCTGTTCCAGTGGCAGGGTGGGGCGGCCGGCTTGGTGCCTCAATGCTGCTGCAGCCACACTGCGGGGCTGTGATGCTGGTGGTGGTGGTGGTGGTGTGTGTGTTTGTGTGTGGGGGGGATCCAGCTGGTGGAGGGGGATCGTCTGAGCTTGGAGCTAACTATGTTTGACAGGCAGCTCAGGGAGGGTTGGGGGGAGGAGGAGGCACTTGATGGGGAAGGGCGGGGGCTGTGTTTGGCCTCCCCAAAATCCCCCACAAACCATCAGCCCCCAAGTAAAAAAAAGGCGGGCTGAGGATATACAGAGGGCTAAGGAGTTTGTTTGTGCTAAGACGGCAGGCGGGCGGGGGGTGGGGGGGGGGTGCGTAAATCCCAAATACACAGCCCTATCGTCCTCACCCTCCTCCCTCTCTTCTCCACCCACCCACACCCCTCGGAGATTGTGAGAAATTTGTTCGGCGCCCAAACACGACAACGGCAGGACAACAGAATGAGGATCGCAGCAGCGGTACTTTATTAAAGGCTGCAAAGCCACGAAAATCAGGCGGAAAACAAAGGCTTTCTTTGCTTCACCCGCTTGGCTCCGCACTTCACAGGCTGGGGGAGCCTTTGTCTCGTGGTGGAGACGAGGGCGCTGCCGGGAGAAATGACTTGTTTTACAATGCAGATGTTTTGTAGTTCTCTTTCATTCACTGGACAAATGATCAAGTGAACAGTCTGAATTTGCATCTTTTCATTCTAACTAGGCCGAGGATGGAGGGGAGCAAGGGATGGAGAGAAGGAGAGAAGGAGGGGGCTGAGGGAGGAGGGAGCTTGTGGAGGGTGGAGTTGGGCAGAGGGGCATACACTCATATATATGTATATACTTACACATACACACACACACACACATACACTGGGGGATGGGTGGTGGTCGGGGACAGCTGGGCAAAGATAGATGTGTGGGGGAGGATGCTCCCTCTCTCTATATATAAATATATATATATACACAGAGTATGTGAATGTGTCCTTTGTGCACTTTTTGAAAAAGCATGTGTTTGTTCATGTTTTCTTCATGTGTCCAACTGTATAATGTATTTTTAATGATATTTTTCATGTATTCATGTCTTTCTGTTGTTTGTGCTTCACAAATGTGTATTGACCTTCTGGGTGTGTGTGTGCGCGTTCCTGTGCACGTTCCTGTGCACGATGCATGTTAGCTTGCGTGCCGTCTGTGCGAGTGGATGCCTCTCTCTGTGTGTGTGTGTGTGTGTGTGTGTGTAATGGCTTGTATCATACCATGCCATATAAAACTGCACACTTTTGGCAGAGTTTCTCGTCCAGTGTGTAAAGCATCAGCAGCACCATGACACATGGCTCTGCCTGTCACACACCACAGCCCTGCTCTCTGTGCAGCGACACACACACACACACAGACAGAACATCCTCCCAGGAAAAACAAATAGAACTGCACTTGAGCACAAACAAAACACAAGCATCGCCAAGAAGCTTCTTAAGAGTCGCACACACACACACTAAGAGATGCATGAACATGAGGATCATAATCTCATTATGCACACACACACAGACTCAGCCCAGACCTACATGCAGAAGGTGCACACACACACACACACACACACACACACACACACACACACACACTTGTGGCACAGTAAATAAAGTTCATTAACCCGTGGTAATTAACACAAACACTGTAAAGCCTCCCTGGGAGAACAAGAAGAGAAGGAAACATAGGAATTGAGGATGGAAGAAGTGAATGAGTTTATCGTCAATAAGGGAGGTGGGGGAGGAGGGGGAGGGGGCTCGACAGAGGGGCAAAGAGGTGAGGGAGGACGGGAGGACACCAAGGAGGACATAGGGGCAGATGGAGAGGAGGAGTGGGGTTAAAAGATGGAGGCAGACAGATGGAAGAAGAAGGACGGAGAGGGGGTGAACATGGAGTTGGCCAAGGTTGTTTGAATCTTTCAGTCTTTTTAGGAACTGGCAGAATGGAGGGGAAGCGGTGTTTATTAAAGGAATAGTTCAATATGTTTGCTTTCTTCTCGAGAGCATCGATTATCAATCTCATGTCTGTGTGTTTTGTACCAAGATGGTGTCGGGACTCTGTTAGCCTGGATTAGCATAAAGACTGGAGGCAGGGAGGACAGGTTAACAAACACATCGATGTCTCTAAATCGGCCTTGTTTACAAAACCTATCTTTGACCAGTTTACCACCAGAAACATTTGCATTATTTGTTGTGGCGGCATCGTGGGGCCACACCCGGGTCGCAGCTCGCTAAATGGATCTGAGACAGAAAGCCTTGTTCTCTAATTCAGAAAAAGTTTGAAGCGCTTCTTTCTCTCATCTTCGGAGAACCCTCGAGCTCCTCACACTTCCTCTGTTGTCTCATTGGCTTCTTCTCTCCCCTCCTTGCTGTCTTCACACACACACTTACACCCGCGTGCACCCCCAGTTTCCCACCTCATTTTATCACCCATCCTCCTATTCATACCCTTATCCATCCATCTTTCTCCCTCCTCCTCCTGCTCTGCCTCCCTCGCTCCCCACTCTTGATATCCCAGTCAGCCTTCTACCTCTGCGTTCCCCCCTTTACCTTGTTGTCAGCGAGGGAAAGTGTAAATTGTGTTTCTTTAAATACCCGTGTCTTCCTTGAGCTTACAGCTTGAGGGGGGGTGTGGAGGAGTGGAAGCGAGGCGAGAAGAAAGAAGAGCAAGCCACAGTGTTTAACTTAACGTCTGCGGAGGATAGATAGGTCTCTCCTTTCATTTTTTTTGCAGCTCGGGCGTTTATCCTGACTTAACTGTTTAAACTCTGGCTGAACTTAATTCCCCCCCCCCCCCCCCCCCCTTTAACTTTGCTCTTAAGAAGCTTCAAGGTAAGAAGAACAGCTGTATCTGTATCTGAGGCTTATCGGGGGGGTCACACGCTACCGGCGAGCGACTTTGTTTGTGCTCGTCTGAACCGGTTTGCACCGGCCGAGGTGTTGCCCGCGCCACGTTAGGACGTTTCATGTAATTTATCAACTTCCCCAAAAAACTTTTCATCTTCACTTCAAGTAGTTTAATCTCTGGCACCGATCTCGATGCGCGCCCCGACCATCTGACCGTATAATGAGTGGATTTTTAAAAAAACGCTGCTAAGAGATGCACAAAGTATCCCGATGCAGTGAAGTTACACCCACACACTTGCTGCAGCTAAATCAAATTAAATGTATCCGACTAATATTTGACTGATAGGGCCAACGAAGCTGCTGCCACGATCCTACGCTGTGTAACATAACGTGATTTGGCATTAATGGAGCTTTAGGTCCATGATACTGAGTAAAGTTAAATCATCGTTAAAAACTTTTAGATCTCATTCTGTCAGAGGCACCTTTAATTATGAGCTCGCATTAATTGATAAGGCCTGAACATAAGTGTAGTAATTTAAGATTCCGTAGTTTCAGAGGATAAATTAACTTTTATTGTACTTTATTCTTACTCGCTGATTCATTAAACGTCTCATGTTTTATTGTTTTATTTGGCCTCCATCTGCTTTTATGTGTCTTTGCTTCTACTTTATTTAACTTACTATCTTTTTTAATCATGTTATAATAATACAAATAATATATAATCATTTATTATTTTTGTAAATTACCTTGTGCTATATAAATACATTTTACTATATTAATATTATGATTCCGAAGCATATAAAAATGGCTTTTGAAGATTTGTCCATTTAAAAAGCAGGGCTAACTTGTTAATTGCTCATGTAAATAGTTTTACACAGAGCCATGAACGCGGGTTCGCTCTTATCCAGAAACTCCAGGACTCCAAAGATACGAGACAAGTTTGGCAAACTTGTCAGAGCTCATTGCCGGTGGCTTGACAAGCGATGCACTGGGACAGCCAATCCACCCCAAGTGTTTCATGCCAAGTAGAGGAGCTCTTGTGATCAGCCGCAAGAATTATCCCAAGATGCTATTAAAGGAGACACTAATCCGTGGTGCACTTGACCACACGTTCAGCCCCCAGCCATCATGGTGCTTAGATAAACTAACCACAAGGTCAGAGCTCCAGTAAAACACCGCAGAGAGCGACTTACTCTGACACGAAGGGCTCTGAAAGTGCTGTTTGAATCCGACTAGCAGGCGGCAGCTGCACCTTGAAGGCTCTCTGCGCTCTGATTCCTCTGAGCGCAGAGGAACAACCCACCACTTCTTTTATTCTTTAATAAAACCTGATGTATGCTGAGATGCTGAACCGGCCGTCCGGCTCACAGATGACAGAAACGTTCATATTAGCCGCCTGCTCCTCTGAGCTCATGTACCGCAAATGTGTGTATTTGATGCTACATGCAGTTAGTTTGCTCGCCTCCTCCGCTGCATTCTTCTTTTCCCCATGTCCCCCCCTCTTTCAAGTCTTGATGGGAGTTCCGCCGAAGCGCACTTAAGCAGATGTTCTTCCTGCAGAAAAAAAAAAATCAATTCCTCCGCCGGTGCAAAGATGTGATAACGCTCCACGCCGAATATAAACCTGTCTCCCGCCTGACAATTTGGTTCCAATTAAAGTATTTATACACGGCATCTTTTCAGGGGTGAGGAGACCGCTTTGAGGCACATCTTCTTATGAGATGTTCCCTCCGTTGGCTTGGTCTTGTCGTCAATTATGCCATATTTTTGTTTTTCCAGAGATTAGGTTGAGCGAGCACTGGCACGTTTCGATGCGAGTAGGAAGAGAGGGGGGATCACAAAGCTTTGTTGGGGGGCACTCAAGGCCGCAACAACTTAGCACAGGAAACAAGAAATCCATGTTCGGCATTACTTAACGAGGGGCTGCGCATTTTTAGTATCCAGCTCTTGTTCTGATTCCCACAGTCGCCTGCCACCCTCATGAATGCAAAGAGCAGAATTAGCCTGCACCCTCACCCGTTATCAAGGGAGCGCCGTTAAATACCATAATTTGAGCCAATTTGAATACTCATACACTCCCAGACGGTTCCCTGTTCAGTGGTTTTTGTGGCACACCAGTTCCAGCTCCAGCCTTGAGAATCCCTTCATTATGCTGGGTCATTTGTATTCTCTTTCTCTTTCCTTCTGACCTGCTCATTTCCATAACACCGGTCCCATTCCAGCTTGTTCTGTACCAGCGGATACATATGCACGGCGTTAAAACCTGACACCGATATCGACAAAAGAGGGTTAGAACACCATTAGAGGTGTGAGACATTGCTCTTGTTGTTTCTCTGACCCGTCAAGAGCCACTGTCTGTCGCCGTCTCTTCATCTCTTGCTGGTCCCTCGGGTCGTGCGGTCTCTGGATACCAGGGCCGACACTGACTCATCACTCTTGCATTGGCCTCGCAGTCAAACAAGCAGATAGCCATTTGTCTGCTTTGTTTTTTTGTCCCCCTGACAGCATGACCGTGTGTGTGTGTGTGTGCACGCACGCACACACATTGTGTCTGTGCTTTCAGAAAGACAGATAGAGATATATAGATAATCTGACAAGCAGAGAAAGAGATGGGTCCGGGGGTGGGGAGGGTGGGAGAGAGAGAGAAAGAGAGAGAGCGAGCCGAGTAATGCTTTTTGTGCGTTTATCTGATTTGTGTGTTGGTGTGCGCGACTGTTTTTTTGCTTTTGTTTTCACACGTAGGTGCAGCGTCTCTGTGACTTGTCTGTTTTGCCTCTCGATCGCTCTGTCTTGATGATTTTTTTGTTCCCTCCCCCCTCTCTCCTTCTACCCAGACGACGACCCCTTGCAGCCGGTGACCTCAGATGAGACAGTGTCCGTGGGGGGCACGGTGACACTGACCTGCCGGGTGGCCGAGAGCGACAACTCCTCCCTGCAGTGGTCCAACACGGCACAGCAGACCCTGTACTTTGGAGAGAAGAGAGGTGAGAGGGAGGGACGGCTGCAGCGACACGTGGGGAACACGGGGAAGAGAAACAATGACAGTGTCACAAAATCAAACCCATCTCCGACATAACACTTCAAATCCTGCTAATTTACCTTCCTAGATATTTTTTGGAGGCAGAATAGTTCAAATGTCTCATAGATTATTTTCCCACCCCAGGAAATGTGACATTCCTGCACCCCAGAGATGTTGTAGAGAGGAGGCTGGGTAGAGCAGCTCCGTGGATTAAGTGCATTTGACAACAGAGAAATGTTTTGCTGTTTGGTTTATGCTACGTAAACCAATTATTTGTGGGGTTTTTTTTTTTAAAGGAAGATTGTTGTTTGTTTCAGGTGTAGAAAAAAGTCCATGCTTTCCATTCTGTGCTGCGAATCAGTGTTGAATTCCTCTAACCTCAACCGACGGCTTCCAGTGGCTTGCACGTAACCACCAGACCTTTAATTTGCAGGGTGTGTGTGTGTGTGTGTGTGTGTGTAGTGAAACCACATTAAAACATGTTGACCGTGCATTACAGATATAGATATAGAATTATCAGTGTTAACTTTTTGTGAAGCATTTGCACATACTTGAATGAACTCGTTATGGCCCCAATTAAACATGGTCAGTACAAGAGTCACAAAGTCCAGACTCAAGTGAATGCGCTTTTGTTTACACTGAGCCACATGAGTCCCCGTCGACCACAACGCACATCTGATTACAATCTGTCCAAAACACCAAGATAAACACGTGCATGAATTGTATTTATGGATAATATGTTAGGGACACACATTTTAGATTCTAAAGCTTTATACATGACAATCCCCCGGCTATCGGAAAAAAGCCTGGTGCACATTCTATATGTTGATATGTGTGGAGCCGCTCTGCTAAAGCCTGTCAAGCTACAGGAAGAGTGATGGTTGACTTTGGTGTAACCCTGTCATCAGACAGCGTAGAGGCTACTTCCACAAACCACTTACGGAAATAGTTTGGCAGTCGTGAATGCATAGAGACAGATGTATATCTTTTAAACATCTGGATAGAAAGCGATGTCGCGTCGTAATTCCATCTTCCACGAATGCTTCTTAAGTGCATTTACACGTTTGATATCAAATATCGATGCAGATAAAGATTAATCCAAGACACATGACCTGAGAGAGAGAAACGGAGTCTGCGTTGATAACAACATAAAATCTGAGAGGCATCACGTTTCCTGCAGAACCTATTTCCTAATGCACGTCAGTTCATGGTTTCAAGAAAGATTTGTTTGCTCTTTTGCTGAACAAGTAATTACTTTGATTATTTGAGTCAAAAGCTTTGTTCAGGAGAATATCACCCAAACAAAAACCTGAGGGAACTGAGATAGCAAACGGCACCATGCAGTATTACTGCATGGTGCCGAACGTGCAACAAATGAAATCAGACGATGAAAACAAACCTCAGTGTTTGACGGGCTGCAGCGCGTCAGCATGTACAATTCAATAATAAAGGCTTATTATTTACAAAAATTGTTATTGTAGAATCTGATGACGTCAAACAAAACACAGCATGACCTGTGTTTTGAAAAGTAAAAAGGACGAGAAAAAGAAGAGTCGGGGAAAAGATTGTCGCCGTAAATAAGGACTGACAGTTTGAATATGGAGGTTTTGTACTGATGATTACTTTTGACTTTTGCGGTTCTTGCGAAACATCGTCAGGAGTGAAAAGGAGCAGAGGCCAGATTGAGGATAAAGTTAAGAACATGTTGGCTGTGATTCAACATGATGACAAAAATACACAATAATAGTAAAAGTCAAATGACTTAAAAAGAAAACTTGAAGCCTGATGAGCTGAAATGTTTGTGTGTGAGATGTCAGGTCTTTGAAAAAAGTCTGACATCGCACAACAGACTTGAAGCGTAACGGGGGGAGAGCGGTGCCGATGGGAGGACGGAGCGACGGGAGCGTTAGAGAATTGGAAACAATGGCGAGGAGAGGGATAGAAACACTCCCTTGTGCAATAACTGAACACTTAGCAGCAGAAGTGAAGCGATACCGAGACGGAGCTAAGAAACGGCGAGAGCAGAGACAGATAGAGCGCCAACGTTTTGGCAACAGATAATTTGGACAACAGAGGAAGGCGAGAGAGAGAATGAGGGAGTGAGGTGGGAAAGGACAAATGGAGAGATCAGCAAGTGTTTTACTCCAGATGGAGCTTCAGCCACAGAAAGAGAGGAGGGGGATAGAAAGTGAGGCTCTTCTCTGCAATGACACTGTAGGTCCAACCTCTCTATTTGGGGGGAATTGAGATGAGTGGTGGAGGAGGACGAGGAGGAGTGGGAGAAAGTAGGAGGAGGGAGCGAGCGGGAGCGGCAACTTCCCACAGCAGTGGTCCAACATGCGCAGCAGATGCTGTACTTTGGAAAGCAGAGAGATGAGAGACAGAGAGGGGAGAGGAGGATGAAGGCAGCTCCCTCCCTTCTACCATGTCTTCTCCTCCAAAGGGCAGCAGATGGTGAGAGAACGAGAGGAGAAATGAAGATCTTGTTTTCTTGACAGAGGAGGAACGGAGGCAGTGATTGATGTGGGAAAGGTGAAGAGTGATGATGAGGGACCGGGAGGGAGAGAGGAGTGGTAAACATTAGACCACTGGTGTTTTGGGGACAGGGGAGCAGATGGAGAAAGAAGGAAAGAGCATTGATGAGCAAACCTGAGTAGAGTTTCAAAAGAAAAGCTGGAAGTTGGAACACGTGATCCTGCCTGAAGATAATTTATCAATTCTTCATATAAGACTCGACCTATGTGGACTAACTTTATCGTAAATGTTTCCAACAATGAAATAACATAAATTCTAAGTATTGTGATCTATAAAACACCAATGTAGATTGTGAGAAAGCAAAAATCTTCTTCTCAAAAAGTCTTTGTTTTGAGGTGATTTCTTTACCTTCATGTTCAATAATTTGTGAAAACATTTTGCTCCTTTTGGGCGAGACACAGAAAAAACAAAGTCTCGCCGACAAAGACAAATAGATTAAGAAAGTAAAACAAAAGGCTGGCGGGACCTGAAAAGTGAGGCCGGGTGCAGCAAAACAATGACTGAAAAATTCCTCACTGATCCAAAAGATAGATTGAAAGAGAGCAGCAAGTCATCTACGCAGTTGGCCCGGGCGGCGGAGTACAGACAGTGTGTTTCAGAGTTAAGACAGCAAGACATGAAGTGATGAGGGGAAGGAGCACGGAGAGAGAGAAGGATATACCACAACAGGAATGGAAAGGGAAAGTTGATTGAAGAGCGAGGGAGGCTGGGTAAGAGATGGGGGGGAAAGAGAAAAATCAGTACGTTCCCACACTGCGCAGCGTGAGCCGGGCATCGGGGAGTTGAGAAAAAATGGATTGGGTGGAGGTGGCGGGCGGAGCAAGGAATTGACGAACAGCGTGATGAGACCTAGGAGAAGAGGATGAGAATGATGAGTGACAGCTCCTCACTGTGACGGGCGCCACGCCGCAGAGTCACACGCGTTACGAGGGGGAGATCAGAGGTGGTGGATTCAAGAGTGAGAGAGAGAGACGTGTTCGTTTAGAGTTAATCCAAACACTGAGTCCTGTTAAAAGAAATAATCTGTGTTGGAGATGCAGGGCCGTCATCTTATAAACGACGATAGAGAGAATGTAGAGGAAGCTGTACTTAGTGTGAAGACAGAGTGAGAGATATCACATTATAGAGAGGGGAGAAAGGATTTTGTGAAAATGATGTGAGGATACAAGGAAAAGAAACCTTGGATTTGATTTATACAAAAGTTGTTGCTCGCAAATAATATGAAAACTGATGGAAAAACCTGCGCCTAAGCTGCGATGTATGAAATGTTGATGTCGTTGGCATAATCGCTGGGTCACATCGATTCAATGCATCATCGTTCAGGCGTCGGAAGCCACTGATACCAGTTTAATTTGACCCTGCTTGACGCAGCTCTGGAGGCTGCACACTGAGCTGTGGAAGGAACAGACCCTGTTTTTTAAAAGCTACATGGAAATGGAACAGAAATAAAAAAAAAAAACATCACTGAGAGAACCGGCCTGGTTTCAGTGGAGCAGAGCAAAATGCGAGAGTCCTGCAACTACAACTCGCCACAGATAAAGATGCAAAGCAAAACAGGAAGTTAATTGTTCAGGGACACAAAACCCAGTTGTGTTTATTAAGAACGGATTCAACAACAGAAATGCTGCTAATCCTGTCGTGTATTAATCTGAGTGTGAACATTTAGAGCAAAACAACATGTTATTACGCGGCGAAAAACAAATTATCTCATATCTGTAGCTAATTCAAGATATGTTGATACACTTTTAATTCCCTTTAATTTGAGATACAGTGATTTATTTTAAGAGCCTTTTAAGGAACCACAGATACCCCGGAGGAACTGTGTGGGAGTGGATGGATGGATCGACGGATGGATGAGCAGAGAAAAAAGAGCCAGTGCCGCTAATAGAAGAGATTAGACAAGTAGGAAAGCATGAAAACAGATGGGACCTTAATTTAATTCTAGACTACCAGGAGACGGAGGGAGAGCAGGAGAGACAAAGAGACGAACACGAGGGACGTTAAAGTCTGAGACACGAAAACAAAACAAAGCAATGGAAACAAAAGAGGGCATCACAGAGACATTTGGCTTTCGGCTGAGCCCAAATCTCGTATTAATGCAGTGCATCAGTGGAGAGCTTCTTCCAAGGAGACTCTCCACATCAGAGTGAGTAAATCTTAAAAGTAGTTCATAAAATCCTGTTTAAAAGTCTGGGTTACATCACAGCACACATCCCGGGCTGGTCACTGGAGCTGCAGCCTCTGAGGGGAGCCCCCCCCCCAGACTGTTGACTCACCATTTTAAAGACATCAACACTGATCTGAACAGATCTTGATATGACAATTACAAAACTTACATTCCCTGTCAACCATGGACTGTTTAACAAGATAGATGTTGTGTCTCCTCTTCCTCCCACGGTCCAGAAATAAAGCCCAAATATCCCAGATACGTATTATTTGGAGCCAGAGTCTCAATAGTAGCGTCCATTCGTGTGTTTGAACAGTCAAGCTGCACCATGTTACACTTACATATGTACAGATTACAACACGTGGACACAACTTTCCTCCATCCTGATCAACGATTACATGACAGAAGCACTGAATATCCAGTTGATTCACTTCCAGCTGGATTAATAAGGATAAATAAGAATATCTGATTCGTTCGACTGCTTGTGATTAAAAAATATATATAAAAACGATTCACGAACTAAACCAAGGTTGTGAAGCGTTAAAAGCAAATTCAGCTGCTTACTTTAACGGTCCTGCTCAACCTCCCTGGACTTGTTGAGCATGAAACTACATCACGTCTCCACCTGTGACGCTGCGCTCGGAACACTTTGCTTATTTCTTTCACTTTTTTGTCCAAGAAGGTAAATACGTTTCAAGCCGTGTTTATTCCATTTATTCCGTTTATTTCATGAGGCCAGACCGGTGGTTTACAGGGAAGTGAACTGCCGACAGTTAAAATAGACCCGCAGTACAAATACTCTCCAGTAAAAAAAAGGAAATATATATTTGCTCTCAGTCCACCTATAATTTTATTTACTTGTCATATTTCCTTTCTATAAAAGCATATCAGCAGACATCAGGCAGGCGATCTCCCTCAGAACAGTTTAACGAGGTAATGGGCTCTCTGGTGATTTATAAACCATGTTCCACGAGGATCCTGCTCCTCCCTTCCTCCTCCTTCCTCCTCCTTCCTCCTCTACCTGTGGTGGAAATGACTCCAACTTGTGAATCATTTCATTTAAGAAGACTCGCTACGCCCACTTCTAAAGTTTATGGAGTTAAACGCAAAAAAAACAACCAACATTGATATTGATGGTTGGATCCGCGCTGAGCCTCACGGAGGAAGAGACAAAGTGACAATGACTGCTCACAGCACAGTGCGAGGCGTTTACTCCAAATGCACGGCGAGAGTTGTTTTTTGACATTTTCTGAAAAACTATTGATCCGCATCGCATCAGTCAAAGTTTTTCTTGGTGTCTGGGAAGGCTCTCTGGAGAATGTATTAACAACAACCATCACAGGACCCGAAGACTGCCGCAGAGACTTTTTAGAAAATCAGGCACTTGAAAGAATCCTTTTTTTCGTCTGAACTCCACTTCTCCATGTCTCCCTAAAATAATCACTTGTAATGGACGACGAAGCGCACGGAGAAGAAAGAGACGTGCGCGCGCGCCGAGGATTCAAAGTGAAAGAGAAAACCTCATTTATTTCCGAGGGTTAATGAAGTCAATGTATGAAGAACATCTTGTGTTTGATTCGGAGATTGAACTTCCGCCTCTCGATAGCAAGGAAAACAAAAATCAATAAGCTCGACATAAAACAGAACAAACACACATACGTTAGTGACGTGTTCGTTTAGCAAGTACAGCTCTTAATTTGGAATAAAAGGCAGAGACAGTCAAAACGTGTCTTTTTAGTTTTACAGCTTTATCCAAATACTGTAAACTCACATTTGACACAACACTTCCTTAAGACCCGGGCAAAACACCTTCCACGTCATAGTGATGGAGTAAAAAAAGTGAACCCTGGTGTGTGTGCACTGTAAATTGTGCTCGTGCCTTATTTACGAAAAGCAAACCATCCTTTCCTCCGGTCCTCAGCATCACAGCCGGCAAGTTTCAACACGATCAGATAAAGCGATTGTTGAGGAAATCAAAACACAGAAAGACAAAATATACAGACGCTCACATGCTAAAGAGTCGAATGGAATCAGAATCAGTTGATTGTCACTTGCAAATACATATTTAACACAAGGAACATGGAGGCAGAATAAAAAAGAGCTGATTAAAAGACATGGAATCACACAGACATGTATTCAAAAGACACATAGGAGAGAGGACACGTTTAGAAAATACATTTAAAGTGCTTGTGATTCTACTATGAGTGCAGTCATGTATCTGATTGTGTAGATTCCCTCCAGAGTTTACCTTCTGTCTACAGACCTAGAATGACTCATATGAATATGCTGAATCACTTCCTGTCAGATAAGAAGATTGATGCATCTCTCATGTCAAGTGCAGCTGCATCCAGTGGCTGATTAGCTCAGCTCAGAACACAGACCATAAAGAGCTTGCCTTGCTTTGTGGACATGAAAACAAATCTTCTGTGTGTTTTCCCTTTTTCCAGTCTTTATACAAAGCTGATCATCTATAACCCCCCCCCCCCGCCGCCGCCGCCGCCGCCTGGCTTTAAATCTAATACACAGACACAAGCCTGTTACCAATTTTGTCTCGGCACGACAACAAAGAGGCGTATTTCCCAAAATGCACAAGTAAGGATTGGACCATGTGAGGACATTCTGCCTTTTTAAAGAAATAAAACGATGGAGAAAAGAGCTTCACACACACACACACACACACACACACACACACACACACACACACAGCATACCGCAGTGAGTATCAAAGTCAATTAAATCAAAATGCTACAAGGACGTAAAGGGGCATGAAGAAGAGAGACGAAAATATTGTCATTGTACTTGGCACGACTCTGACGCTTTGACTTTAAAAAATGAGCAGTGAAGCTGATGCGGTGGCTCGCAGACAAACCCGAAAGCAGCCGAAATGTGCAGGCTGATAAAGTGGCAGCCGTGGTGATAATTGCTTCCTTGAATTTTTTCCCATGAAGGTGAGGAAAAGATGGAGAAAATAATCTATTCTTCTGCCTTGTATATTCTCCTCTGTCATGGTTTCTTTCTAATCCTTTTGGCACCAGGCTGAGCAGCCAGCGTGAGCGGTGTCTTCTCCAGGTAATCTAGCTCTTAGGATGTGTCATCAGTCAATGTTATTTACCAGAAATCCCCAATGGACATTTTTCGCTTCTGTAAATACTACACATCAGGATTTCATTGGCATGTTGCTGGAAGCCGATGCACCGCCGGGGACGTTTCTCTCTCAAGTTTCGACTGGAACTAATGCCTCCTTGGTTCTGTTTGCACCACTCTGGGCAAAGTTTGGTTCATCTCCCTCTGTTTGCCTCCTTTCATTGATTTGGCATATATTTGTGCTGCCGCCTCTAAATGATTACTTTTTAAAAAATTCCGTCTGAAGGTGCATGTGAGCGAGCGAGACAAGAGGATTGAGAACGAGGTGCAGGCAAAGGAGGACAAGGCGTGTGAAACAGACAGAGGTGTGTGTTTATCAGGTGTTTCACAGTGTTTCACACTGATCCAGGATCAATTGGCGCCCTCAGATCAGTGGGGACCGTATGATCAAGGGACGCCTGCGGTCACCGAACCCAGAACGACTGTCGGAAAGGACGGATAATTAGTGAACTGAGAGAATATTCAGAAACAGATGGGAAGATGGAGGCGACGTGGGAGAGAGAGAGAGAGAGAGAGAGAGAGAGAGAAGCAGTTTCTCTTCTCAGTGTGTCAACTAGACGTGTAAAATGTAAAACAAAATGACGGCGTGATTTAGAGAAAACGAGAGGGCTGGATAGGAGAGGAGGAAAAAGGCAGGAAATGAGATGGACGAATGTGTTGGAAGAGAAACGGACAGGGAGGAGGAGGAGGAGGAGGAGGGTGAGGTGACGTGAAATGAAGAGATATAAAAATATTGGTCCGTAACTGATGTACTTTGCTTCAGCAACACGGCTTCTCCCCTGTGCCAATAAAGCAAATCTAAAATTGAGAGAGTTCTCAGCCGAGTGGAAACTTGGTAGGAAAGGCACGAGGAGGCAGATGAAAAAGGAATATATGTATGTGCACTCGCAACGTGTTATGAGAGAATTTCCTTCTCTGTCCCGATGTGTTTGAAGTTGAAAATAAGAAACCACGAGAAAGATTGAGGGAGGAGGAGGAAGAGGAGGATTAGTGAGGAGGATTTGGAGGAGGAAGAAGACAAGTAAGCAAATAACAGCTGCTGTGACCAGATCAACAGTTTGGACGTTTGGGGAGTATCGAGTCTCAAGTTTGATCGGCAGACAAGAGCTACTGTCTGGACACACACACACACACACTCAGCGGAGACGTGCACCCTGTGTGTAATCAACACACACGTAAACACTGCGGCTTGTTAGCGCAGAGCCTTTAAAACCCTTTCTACCTTCGTACACATTGTACAAACACACAGTTGCACAGTTGACTGAGCTGCTATTTGTAGAATTATTTCCATGACAAGTTTTCAATTATGCTCAATATTCCTCTCGTACAGAAACAAAGGAGTCTCCTCATAATAATAATAATAATAATGCAACACTACAGAGTCACTGAACAGTTCCGACTTCTGTCACCACAACTTGTTATTCAGGTGCAGATGTTTTCTGCTCTTTACAAACATGCATCTCTGCAACGTGAAAGTTACTTGTGAATTTAACTGTTTATAGCTGTTAAACTGACACTGCATGAATATGAAAGATTCAGTTATATACACAATTTCCCTTTGTCTACAATCATCAGGAGGCTGAATGGCACATTTTTCACTTGATGACATACGTCGACCAGAAAGAACACGATTAGAATTAAGGTGAAATTATACGTTTTCTTAAAATAAGTACCCGTTACCATATTAGTCATAAATTAGTTCAACATAATATGACCTAGATGCTTTGGGGGTATTTATAACTATTCTCTTTTTAGGTTTTGTGTGCACAGGCTTATATTTTCATTTAAAACTTTCTCTTTCAAATGATGTTGTGGACATAGGCAAAGGCAAACAGGGAGAGATGCATCAGTGGTGTCCAGTTCAAACTGGGGACGTTGTGGCTCCTGTTTGGCTTCTTCACCCAAGAGGTTTTGGTCATTTTAAGACTTAATGTCAACAATCAGAGGAGGAATCTGGGACCTTGCTGCTCGCCAACGTTCAGATTCGACTTTCAGACAAAGCGACGGGTCGACGTGTCCAGTCTGAAACCTGTCAGAGATTCAGGGGCCACCACAGTAACGTCAAACCATATTTAAAGTCTGGATCGTTCAGATTCTCATCACAACGTTCAGTTCACAATAACCAAAGGGAAATAGATACGTTATCTGCATCCTACTGTCCTTACAGATAATACTCCTCAATAGCGTTGGTAACGTTTCAGTACATTTTGTGAACCACCACATTGTCAATGTTGTTTTTATCTGCTTCCCTGTGAAATCCTAGGAGATGGGAGGTGGTGCATTGCTTCCTTCTGGCACAATGATCTCAACAATATCCTGTAGTGTGTGATGATTGTGTTCAAATCTTGTGCATATTCAAGATTAGAGGAGTTTCTCTGGTCAGAACTTCCTAACTCATGTCTGAGCCTGGTTTAAGCCTCTGGGGTTCTCCTTGAATCTTATCTTTCACACTTGCTCATCTTTTGTTCTGACAATTAAAACAAGAAAGTTTCATTTAGACCCACATTTCCGTCCTGTATGAGAAACGCTGACTGGATTTATACATTTTCTCCTTTTCAACAACGAGGAACGAGGAGAAACAACCTTCGAAAAGTTTAGATGTGAGACGACGTGAACTTTCAGATGTTCAGAGTTTCATGTCCATCAAAGCCTCGGCCACGCTCCAAATGTCAGTCACAACGTTTTCTGAGAAATGTAATCGTATTTCTACTCAGCACCTAAATCCTACGATACAAACACTTTTACTTTAATCCAGGTTGTCTCAGTGAATACAAATGAATACTTTTTATTTACCACGTACCACCAACCCTTAGAGTGTGGCCTATCAGGGGCTCAACCTTGCAGCCAGAACAACTCCAGGCACATGTACGCTTTTCAGGGGCCCTTACGATCGATTCGCCCTCATAACTACATATCATATCGTTTTTGAAAATCCATCACACCTGTACTCGCGAGCAGTATACATCGCTTCTAATGAAAAAAAGAAGAACACACACACACACACACACAAAAAGAAAGAAAAGGGGGATGGAGAAAAGCCCGGGAGTCAGAAAAGATTAGAAATGGTTGAGATGTAGGAGGGAGAAGACGAAGAAGAATAAGAGAGAGGGAAAGAGGGGAGATCGAGGATAGATGAAGGGAAGAGAATTAGGGAGACTGATAGTTGAGCGCAGGGTCCAGAGGGCATGGATAAGTGTGTGTGTGTGTGTGTGAGACCATATGCTTCACACACACACACACACACACACACACACACACACACACGGAAAGGGTAGCTCACGAAGACAGATGTAGTGACCTTGCTTAGTGATAAGGCATGAAGACAAAGTAGAGATGGATGAAATAACTGAAAAATACCAAGAGAAACAGAGGTATGTGTGAGTGTCTGTGTGTGTGAGTGTCTGTGTGTGTGAGTGTGTGAGAGAGAGGGAGTGATAGACACTGCAATAAAGATAGACAGGCCCATAGGCGGATGGAGAGATGAAAAGACAGATAATAGTGAGACAGTAAGAAGGACGGAGATGAAGAGATAAACAAACACTGCTAAATACCGAGAGAGGCAACGGGAAAACAATGTGTTAGCGTAAAAACACAATTTAAGTGCACACACACACACACACAAGTTTTTTAGAATAAAATTACTTAATTACACAAATAAACAAAACACAAATAAAATGATCTTACAAACTTTAGTGGACGAAATAAGATTCAAGGGGTTTTCATTGTTGTCAACAAAACAGAAGTTGACTCGGCTTAACGATGCTCATGGTTAATTAATTCAGAAGACGTTCCAAATTGTGAAGTGCTGTTGCAGGCGAGCCAACAGGGCCCACTTCTGCATCTGTTACGCAACCGCAGACACACACCGAATCCTCGTCCATGTGTGTACTACGTCACACTCTCAGAGGCCTCCCCCCCCCGTCCTCGTCCTCGTCCGCTGCAACTCACACTACCTGAGGTAAAACCGAGTTCATCCGACTCCTCTCAAAACGTCTCGTGTTTCAGAGTCCAGGCAAATAAACGACTCCGAATGTGGGAAACCAAAAAAGACAAAGTCGTTCCACTTTGCTTGACCACAGAAGCGTTTTTTGCAGGTGCCTTGTTCCTCCTTTATTTTGGTGCGATTGTCGTCACGTGTAGTGGTTGTTGTGCGTGTGTCTCTGCGTGGCGGTGCAGGAGAACAAAGCCTTTATTATTAAGATGGGGGGGGGGGGGGGGGGGGGGAGGCAGGGAGACAGACAGCAATCACGCTGCACAAACAGCGCAGAGGTCACCGGTATCAGAGAAACAAGCCGTTATTTCGTTGCATTTCATCATCATCATCCATCTCAGTCGCTCTCCCTCCCTCTTTCATGGCTGAATTTCTCATTGATGACAAAGCCATTTATGTCTCTCTTATGTCCCCCCCCCCCCCCGCCTTGCTTCTCTTCACCCCCCCCCACCTCCTCCACCCAGCCCCCCCCTCCCTCTCTCTTATTCTCCTTGCTATTTATGCTTCCTCTGTGTTATTCCCCCCCCCTCCTCCTCCTCTCATGCACTTTTTCTTGTCTCTCATTCTCAATTTGCATCGCCTCCCTACACTCACCTCTTTGTCTTCCTCTTTGCCTCGTTCACGCGTACATCTCTGCTATTTTTTACTCCTCTCGCCCCATCTTCATCACTCCTCCTCCTCCTCCTCCTTCCTCTCTCCTTGGCTCACATCATTCTCCCTCACCTCTCTTCCCCCCCCCCCACTCCACTCCCTTCATTTTACCTTTCTCTTTCACACGATTTAAATTCTGCACATCATCTTTCTTACTTTCCTCTTTCCCCGACTTCGCCCTCCCCCATCCCACCTCCCGTATTCTTCTCACTCTATTCCCACTGCTGCTCCTTTTCTCTCCTCTCGCTCCAACTTGCTCCTTCCAAACGATCTTCTTTCACTTTCCTTTCATCATTTCCTTTCTTCCTTTACCCCACTTTTTGCCCCTGTTTCCCCAGTTCACTGCTCTCCCTACTTCCTTTCTGTTCGCTGCCTCTCCCACTCTCCACCTCCCCCCATCCCAACATCCTTTCCTTATCTTTCATCACATCTACTGTAGCGTCTTCATATTATTCCATATACCGTCCGCCTCCTTCTTCTCATTTTCCTCCTAACTTCATCAGATTTTTTTAATCCATTCTCCACGGCCTTCTTCCTTTTCTTCTCCCATCGCCCCCCTCACTTTCACATCCTCCCCTTGTGCTTTCCTCCTCTTCTTCCATTTTCCCTTTCCCCGCCCTCCTCTCCCTCCTTCTTCAAAACGACTACGCCTACTTTCTCTCACTCATCTTCTTGTTTCCTCCTCCCTTCCTCTGACTTTCTTCTTTCGTCGAACCCCAGAGTCGTTTGAATCTGGAGCTGACATGACAGAACTATTTGACGTCTATCGCTCCATCATCAACACCAACATTAATAATGACAGTAGTCAGTAAAGAGACAAAATACTCATGAACTATTACTGTACATGAATAAATCAAGTACTTTAAAGAAGCCTGAACCCTCCTTTTAATAATTTGCAAAGTGGATGATGAGCTCATTTCTAATTATTGATGTCCCTCGTCTTCTTCCTCCCTCAGCACTCAGAGACAACCGCATCCAGCTGCACCGCTCGACATCCACCGAGCTCTCCATCATGATTGGTGACGTGCAGCTGTCCGACGAGGGCGAGTACACCTGCTCCATCTTCACCATGCCGGTCCGCACCGCCAGAGCCACGGTCACTGTTCTAGGTGGGTCACACACGTGTGCATCATCTTCATATCACAGCGGTTGCAACTCTCCCAGACTTTAAAATAAACCCTTATCTTAATGCTGAGAGTATTTCTCATGTGTTTTTTCATTGCAAAATTAGCAAAACTCCCTTAACTCTCTTAATGTTAACGTTCCCCTGTATCTTGAATCTGTCTTTGAAGGAGGTTCCCTCTCCGTGAGACTCCAGGTTTCCCTTTCCCAAACCGAGGCTTAAGAAATAGTCTTTGTTGTCTCTGAGGCGTTCTGGTGCAGGATGACATCCTTGTCTTCCCTGTGTTCGTCGTCAGGCGTCTCCTTTGAGACTGATTGATGGCTGTGCAAATCGGCTTGACTGCAGTCTATCTTAATTTGTCTCCCGAACCTGTAGGATTGTGACAAATTTAAATGGATGATTTAAAGCTTTGGACATTTTCTCCTCCACCTTCATGTTGTTTACAGCAATTGTACAAAATAGTGTATACCAGCCAGTTCCAGACTTCACACAGGGATCACAGAATAGTATAATATGGTGAAAACTGTGTCTCACATTCACTTTGAATGTACTGCTATGACATTGTGTTACCTGGCCTCTCCTGCAGAGTTTACCCTCTCAGAGCTGAATGAAGTTTGACCCTGTAGAGGTCTATTGTAGGTTTGTGACTCGAAGAAGCAGCTGGCTGTTGGCACAAGGAAAATAATACAACTCCACTATTTGAGTGTTGCTTGTTGATAAAGTTTAGGAACTTAAATGAAGGAAAGGAGAAGAATTTGTGAAATCACTGCAGTAAAGATCGATAGAGCCTCTCCCTCGGACGTTTGTGTCTTCACATGCAGCCTCTCTGGAGAACGTCAGGAGATTCTCCAGAGTTCAGCGCTTGTATCTGATTGCCATGTGCAGTAGTAGTGTCCCTTTAAAGATACAAATGTTCCGCTGCTAGTGGAAGAAACAAATTGAATAAATATTCCAAATGATTCCTCTGACAGTTCAGCAGACCATAATATTATGACTCCGTCTCCTTCCTTCGTGATGTCTTCATCCAGTTTGATCCAGATCCTCCGCGGCAGCATTAACCTTTGTGTGAGGTTATGACCTGATGTAACCTGTAACTCTTGTGTGGAGATAAACTGGCTCCACTCATCTTCTTGGAGATGGATGTTATTACCTATGTGCGATGTTTCCCCGCAGCCTGCCATAAATTGCGGTCATCCTGTCCGCGGTGAGTGGGCCTGGTTATTGATTGGATATGGGGCTAATCGGCTTTACCCACACAAAGGCATCCATATTTTTTTTCTCGTCAGCGAGTTGTTGCCGTCCCTCAGTGTGCGGCTCGTTCTGGCTGCATTTCCTGGTTTCACTTGAAGACGAGAACAAAGCCCGCTGCCTGGCACTGATGTTATGAACCAAATAATGGCCAAACGACCACAATAGAGAACTTAGTGTATACATGGGAGAGACAGCTGGTCAGACAGTCCGGGAAAGTTGTGGTGAGCAGATTTTGCGGCCAACGTTTTAGTGCATCCAGTTCCACCTTTAAATGGTTGTGTAATGAAAGTGAGTCATTGTTTGTGCTGACCGCAACTAAGCTCTGCATCCATATTTATTCAACAAATTGGCTTCCATTACCGATATTTGCATAGCCTCTGATATGACCAAGAGTAAAGTTTGTACTCTGAGCCTAATTGGGATCTTGAGGGCGGTTTCCTCCTTGCTTTTTTTTAATCCAATGCATCATTATTTGCCAACTAAATTAAACTCGGATGAAAATCCGCTGCAGGTTTATGCCCGACTCTCTTGGAAATTGCACTTAGTGGGAACAAGAGACGCTTAAATTTTGATAAGTAAGGGCGGAGCAGGGCTGGTATTATGTTTACGGCTGTTGTGTGTCCAAGAGGCCACGGCGCAGTTGCCCAAATTTAGGGGGTTTGTCAGTTAACAGCTGGGGAAGCATTGAATCTGTAACTGCATTGATATTTATTCAAATGTTTTCACAGTGCCTAAAATGTGTATTTGTGTGCGTGAACGTGGGGGAAGGTATCGTGTGTGTGTGTTGAAAGTGAACATGCAGGTCTACTTACTCCAATTAAGAAATCACTCCTTCACTTAATCTTCCAATTTTGCAGTAATTGTGCTTCAGGCTATTTTTTTCTCCTCTATTTGCCGTAATTGACGGATGTGACACTGTATTCTGTGTTCACTAAATATTTCATGACCCCTGAGAGGGAGCCGAACCATTAAAAATGTATGGTCAAATGTCTTAAATGCACGGACCCCTATGGGAACATCAGATATTGAGTTCTGGCAGAGTGATGCCCGTGTGTGGGTGTTTCACTCTTGTTGTGACGTGTGCGAGTTTTTTGACAGACACATACATAAACACACATGAGCACGTAACTGCTGAGTGTGGTCACTTTTTAAATGGCTGCGTGTGTGTGTGAGATATAAAACGTGGGGCCTGCCTCTCTGCTTTCTCCTGAGCTGAGCAGAGAATAATTTATGATAGCGTTCTTCTCTTTCTTTCTCCTTGTAGAGGAGAGGGTCTCGACAGGACTTCTCCAGCCAGTTCTATACATGCAGTATTATTCCCTCATTAATATTCAATGCTACTTTACTGAGAGCTTCCGCACACTGAGCAACACATCAAATGCTGCCACATTAAAAATTGACCACATTTTGATTTTTGTGATCTATACCATGGTTCGTTCACGACGTTATATTTCCAAAGCTGTCCACTTGTCCATCTGTCAATCTGGGAGACGAAGACAAAATGGCAGGTGCAACTTCTGTTTGTATAACTGGCTCAGTAGCTCATGAACTATCACTTAGCTATTAAGCTATGAACTAGATAAGCTTTCTACTTATGTAGATAGTAATAGTAGATAGATAGATAGATAGATAGATAGATAGATAGATAAAACGATAGAGAGATAGAATGATCGATAGATAGATAGATAGATAGATAGATAGATAGAGAGATAGAATGATAGATAGATAGATAGATAGATAGATAGATAGATAGATGCTTGTTATCTCTATAAAAACACAAATCTTTCTGGCTAACTATAAACAAGATGAGCTATGGACAAAAGGATGGATGGATGGACAGATAAATAGATAGATAGATATAGATAGATAACTGATAACTTTATTTTCTGCCAATGGTCGTTCAATAGGAACACTGACTAAATACATCTAAAAATATTGATGATGGATGGATAAATGGACAGACAGACAGACAGATAGATAGAGAGATAGATAGATACACAGATAGACAGACAGCTGGATAGATAGATAAATAAATAAATAGATAGATAGATAGATGGATGGATAGATAGATGGATGGATGGATAGAGAAAGACAGTTCATTTTGTCCCAATGGCTGTTCAATAGTAGCCCTGACTAGATTCATCAATAAATATGTGGTGCTGACAGCACACACTTGATTATCGTGATGTTTGTGCACGGGTGATATGTGGAGAACTAACTCCTCCTCAGGTGACTGAGACTGTAAATGCAGGACGTGATCAGACTGTGACAACAAGAGCAGTCCATTAACAACGACATGGAGAGGGATATAACAGACGGGCGGAGGTGCATCAACCCCTCATTACTTAAATGAATGCACACTTGAGAGTTCAGTGGTGCATAAAAACCCATACAGGCTCTGCTCCACGGGGAGACGTGATGTGGTCAGATGAGTCATCTCTGAGACGTCCTCAGTAGGAGCGGGTGTGATGTACACAGGGAGAGAATGGTACGGGCCTGTGCTTGACCCCCACAGTGAGGGAATCTGGTGGCTCCGTGGGGGGGGGGGGGGCATTCGGCAGGGATGGTGTAGGTCCACTTGTCCTCTTAGGGGGAAGGAGTCACTGCAAATGAATTCAATGTGATCACCTTTATCGTTTGATGAAAGAAACGTGGATCCTGATCGGAGCACATGGCAACACAACGCCATGCTAATGTGCTTCATGTTCATTTTTTCATTTGTCACCCGTTCTGTCTGTCGCGCTATGGAAGTTTGTGTCTTTCCACATATATGTATAAAAGTTACTCCTCCCCCCCCCCCCCCCCCCCGAAAAATGTCATTTTTGACAAATTTCAATAATTGCTACAAAATCCTGTCTGTTCAAATGAAAATCAACTTTCTGTCCAACTTTCCTTGCCTCCACTGTTTCACCTCCGTCTCCTCCTCTGTCTGTCCATCACTCCCTCTTTCCTCCCTTAATTCACAAGATGGCAGGATATGCGGTAGATGGCAAAACTGAATGTTCATTATTTTCAAGAGCAGAATGATAGTGAGCCCCGCCAGCACTTGGCGGATCGTGCCGCCCACAGCGCCTCCAGATGGAGTTTGGCGAGAGGAGTTCAACTTTCTCCTCTCACGCCTTTGACCATAATTGGGACAGAAAAGTGGATGCTGGAATGTTTCAGCATGTGTGGAGTCATTCCTCTGCTTGCATTGTTTTCATTTCAAATCGTGCCTCAAGTTAGAATAGTAATTAAGCAAAAATGTTGTTTTTCTTTCAAACGTCTACGCTGGAATCTGGAAGAACAGCTGGACGGTGAATCGTGGGATTTGGGCTTGGCCCGGGACGATGTGTGGTTTCACTCTGTGGTTTGACCCTTTCTGCTCGGGTCGTTCCTCCGTCCCTCTCGTTTCCTCGTGTAAACAGTGACTCAAGGCTCCGGAGTCCCATCTCAAAAAGCCATTTGTTCTCACTGAGTTATTCAAACTCCTACTTTGGCTTTTAGCTAATGAACTCTGGGTTTAATTTAATTATACGTGCACAACTATAAATTACACAACATTTCAGACTGACGTGAAGTATGAACTGAACAATCGCACAATACAATTTACCAGACTGGAGGTAATGCAGAACTCTAAAGCACAAATACTTTTTTTTTTTTAAATTGAAGGACATTCACTTCTCAATAGGCAGCGAAACCATGGGGCACTTAATATGTGGACCTCAAGTACTGTTACGAAGGTTAGGTTTATGAAGGATTTTATCATTTTATTTTTGGACTAGTTTGTCTCTGTTCAGCGTTCGTGAGCTATCGCTGTTATTCGGAGTAGTCGTGATAAGAAAGAGTCCAACATTTGTGCAGTGGATCGTTAAAGATCAGATCAGGCACAGTGAAGATCTGACTCATGTTATCATGAAGGTTTCCTGTGAAATACATTTCACTAATGGCATTTTTTAAGTTGAGACCATTAGCAATGAATCATATTTCCCAAAAATGTACACACAAACCCATTAATACATTTATACATTCATTTATTAAGTGTGGTTTTACTTATATGAGTCTGCAAATAAAACTTTTTTAATTTTTTACAATTATTTTTGCTTAATTGATTATCTTGATCTATTATTTATATAAAATGACTGAATATACAGTTTCAGACAGTTCAAGGTTATTACATCAATTCAAAGATTTACCATTTAATTCATATGAGGGGAAAAAAGCAGTTTTTCTGAGAAGCCGGACCCAGAGAATGAAAAGATTGATTCTCAAAACAGCTGCTGATTAAGTTTTTCTTTCGACTAAAACAAATTGATTAATTAACGGCATCTGCAGCTATAGCAAATTGCAGTTTCCCCACAATTTGTACAAGTGACAGCGAAAGGATTATGTTTCTGATTTTCCACTGTTATTGTTTGGTTGAATTTAGGCATTTTGTGGGAAATTTGGTGCAAACAACAAACAGCCATCCCATCTGACGGTGGTGGGTTTGGAAATGAAAGACGACACCTGAGCCTCAGTCCTTTGGCCTTTGTTTTAGAGACAATCTGAAGTGGTCACTTGTCAGCAAACGTCTGCCTTGGAAATGATGGTGACGAAGGTCTTGGTGAAAACGTGCTTCACAGAACTTTGAGCTACTCTGCAAAGACTGTGAACAATTTTCAGTGCCAATCATTGCAAGGCTCCAACATTTATTTTTCTCCAGCTGCTTTTAAAATTGACCAAATACTCAAGTCTGTGATATTGAAGATGCTGTGTCAAATGTTAACATATATATATCTTTTGGGGTTTATTTTTTATTCCACCGAATTCGACGCAGCCCAACTTTGCAACAAAACTACTTCTGGCTACAAGGTTGAGCCCTTCAGCATAAAAGTTTTCTCTCGGCGTCTGTCCCGCTAACTCTTTATGTTTCTTAATCTCTCTCCAGGTGTGCCCGGTAACCCTCAGATCTCAGGCTTTGAGAATGCAGTGCCAGAGGGGGGCAAAGTCACCCTGACCTGCACCAGTACCGGCAGCAAACCCCCCGCCAGTCTGATCTGGTACCGTGGAGACCAGGAGCTGGAAGGTTAGAGATACAGGAAATGCGTGTGTGTGTTTTTGCAATGTGGGTCAGAAAATGTATGCGTGTGTGTGTGTGTGTGTGTGTGTGTGTGTGTGTGTGTGTGTGTGTGTGTGTGTGTGTGTGTGTGTGTGTGTGTGTGTGTGTGTCTGTGTGTGTGTAGCTCCAAGATGTTCTTATGGATGCAGGGACGTGGGTTTTGCTTGTCTACGCGTGTTTGGCTAGTGTCTTTGTGATCCTGCAGTGTGTATGAGGATTTGTGTGTATGTTTATGGACATGTGCAAATTTGTGCACATATGCCTCACGTGTCAGTAACTGTGTGTGTTTGTCGATTTGTGTGTGAGGATGCAGTTTGTGTGTGTGTGTGATCACGCTGTGTGTTTTTGTGTCCTTGCCACATTGCCTGCTGTCTCTCTGTGTGCCCTAAACCTGTGCCCGCAAATGTGTGTGTGTGTGTGTGTGTGTGTGTGTGTGTGTGTGTGTGTGTGTGTGTGTGTGCAAGTGCGAGGGCATGCTGCTTGTGTGTGTGTGTGTGTGTGTGTGTGTGTGTGTGAGTGCAGAAACATGCTGTGAGTGTGTTTGCATGTTTGTGTTTGTGCCCTTCATTCCCTTCACCATGTCCTGATCCTGTAAACGTGTGCCCATGCATGTATCCAAGGAGCCGCGCATGTGTTTGCTTTTATTGTTTAGTGCGTGTCGATGCAGAGTTTACTCCTGCAAGCGTCTGATCTGCAACTGGGGGGGGTGGGGGGGACACAGCAGAAAGCTGGAGATAGCATGGGTCGGATCTAACCGGGGATAACGACAGAATCCAGCAATAAAAGGCAGGGCGGGAGCGAGGATGAAGGGATGAGGTCGACAGAGAAACAGAGATAGAGAGAGCTTTGCATGAGGTCAGAGCGACTGGTCTTTTGTTACAGATAAACGAGAGGAGCGAGCAGGGAGGAGAAAGTGAGTGCAGACGAGACAGGAAGTCAAAAGAGGACAAATTAACCAGCTTCTTTTCTCACTGATAAACTGAAAAAAAACGTCCAGGAGACGATTGGCAGCTTGTGACTCACCACGCTGATCCTGGCAGCGGCGAAGTTTCTCCGAATTACAACCGTGTTTTCCAGTAAACCCACCTGCTTCTTGCTGCCTCATCAGTCAGAGGTTTTCCGTTTTGCTTTATCGAGCAGAACAAACACGTTGGAAGTGTTGTTTCTGTCGCCCCTTTCGCTCCTTCCACCATCTGCCTCCACCAGGAACTCTATAAGCTTTAAGCTATGTCTGTAGCGCGCGAACAGCGACCTCTGTCTGTCTGCACAGCTCCCCAGCTGTCCTGCCAAATCCCACTCTGTGTAAACCGCAGTGTTTAGACTGGTGGATCTTCTTTGCCGAAGCCATTCTACTGCAATTATACTAACATAATGTGATCTTATGATAATGAGTTATTGATGCAAGAATGCCTCACTCAGGCTTTGTAATGCAAAAATGCTCACGGCCCATCTTGTGTCCTCATGCCTTGGCAGTGTAACTATTTGCTATAATTATGGATTGAAATGAATCGAAAGAATGGACTAAAGCTGCAAAGAGGGGGAATGGGAGAGCTGCCCGTCTGAGGACAGATTAACTTTTTGTTACCGCCGAGCTAAAAAAAGGAGACAACGGGAAAGAGGGGTGTGGGAATTTGCTTTTTGAAGAGATTGGATTCCTGTTTAAAGGGACAGTTTATTCAAAATACTAAAAGCATTTTTTTTGTATTGTTTGTCCAGGTTGAGATATGTTGGGATATCTGTCAAAAGAAATCAACAACTCTGTGTCTGTCCACAAACAAAGTTATGATCCTCTGGAGAAATTAGAACTTACTGTTTAGCTTATATTAGAATTATCCCAGCTAAAGAAATAGTCCTGTCCCTGTTATAAGTACATCTGCTTTTCAAATTGTACATGCAGCACTAGTCCATTCAGTGCCAGTTCAGAGTAGAAGGGCCTTTACGAAGCAAGATGGAAAGAAAAAGGGAGCTGGATGGTGATTTCAGGCAGGAAACCAAAGTTTTCCTCCTGGCACAGACCTACAATTAGTTTCCTTTTCCCTACAACCAGGGGTTAAAATCTACTGAAACGATCTGAAATAATGTTCATGGTCAAGCAGTGGGTGTACAGGGACAAATCCTGGTGGGACACCACATCAGTGGGACTGTGGACCATCACAAAACGTTCTTAGGGGCCCTCTCGGTCTCTTTGCTAGTGCATGAGAATGTGCCGTGTCATGTCTGGGACGGTGGTCACTGACCAATCACAGGATAATTAATCACTGTGCATTGACTTTCTAAAGTAGTGCACATACATGAACTTACTATCAAGTTCGAGGAGTTTCAAGCTTTATCGAAGGTTTAAGCAGAGATCTTGACTTCTACTCCCCTGTGTGGGATCTTACTCGTGTCATAATGCAACTTGTCTGTGCCTCTTCCTATTTCATGAGGTTTGCAGAATATTGCAGAATAAAATATATAATTTTTTACAAGGCTGGCGTCACTGAATGAAATCCTGGGTTTTGCTGAATCAACGTCCTTGCCTCTAAAGTGACGGGGACACTGGTTGTTGTTTTTGTTATTTGTGTGAGCTGCCCCTTTAAAAAGAAAAGTGAGACCGGACTAAAATAGAGTCAGACAGAGAGACGTTTGAAGGATATCAACTGGATGTGAATGATGGTTTGTTCCAGGCCTCGCCCAGCCGTCCTGACATCGCTGAACACCAATCAGTCATTGTTAGCACACACACGCACACGCACACACACACACACACGCACACACACACACACACACACACACACACACACACACACACACACACACACACACACACACACATACAACGCACGCACGCGCACCTTCGATTTGATACCCAAACACTGGTAATGAACAGATGACAATCACGCACAGACTGTCACACAGAGCTCATCTCCGGCAAGATAACGATAGAGCACCTCAGGTCAGTTTGCTGTTATTGTGCTTCTCATTCCTGCAGAGTGTGTGTGTGTGTGTGTGTGTGTGTGTGTGTGTGTTGGAAAGATGAGCCCATAGACTGCTGCTCACCACTGCTTTGCTGACAGCTTCACTGACAGTAAAGGAAAGAACGAGAGATGGAGGAGGGGGGTGAGGGTGACACAGATGTAGCGTGTGTGTGTGTGTGTGTGTGTGTGTGTGTGTGTGTTTGTGTATGTGTGTATGTGTGTGTGATGCCTTGTATCAGGAAAGTGACAGTGAGGGGCTGCTGAAAAACAGAGAGCGGAGAGAGGGAGTGAGTGAATGAGCGTGCGTGCATAAAAATAGAGCGACTGCGAGGATACTGAGAGAGCGGTGGAAGCTGCAAAGAGCAGACAGAAGAGAGAGAGAGAGAGACTGAAAGAGAAAGAGCAGTGGGGGGAATTAGGAAACCCACAGAAGATGGTAGCCGGGCGGCTTTGCGGCTGGGTGGGAGCACAGATTGTGGGGAGAGGATGAAGCAAAGGGGGACCGGTTGTAAAGAAGAGGGGACTGGAGAGCGCAACAGGAGAGGGGGAAGAAGAAGGATGGAGAGGCTGATGAAATGGAGAGAGAAATCCGGAAAGAGGATTTAGATAGAGGGAGCGACGGAGTTGAGGAGAGCAAGAGAGAGTGCAGGAAAGGGAGTGGTAATTGAGAAGAATGAAAGGCTAAGAGCTTTGAAGACTGTATTAGTTGTACTGTGTGAAAGGGCTATGGATCATTTAGTGACATCGATGTATTGGATTGGGGATAATGGGGATTTATGGTGGCACTTAAAACCATACGAGCTGAATACCGGCCCAAATTGTCATAATGCGGGACGTGGGGCGGATGGCGAAGGGTAAATGGGCGTGTGTCCACACGGAGGTAACGCAGGAGACGAGACAGACTCTGACGGCGGTGGAAGAAAACCTTGTCTGAACACGAAGACAAAATACTTCTCTGCAAGTCCCGATTTTAAGATTCTGCTCCAGTAAAAGTCCAGAATCCAATAACTTTGGATCAGAGTATATAAAAGTAATACTACTACTAATAAAGCAGAACGGCTCCTTTGAGAATCCATTATTAAATCCATTTGTCATATTGATCATGTAATATCAGACATTTGCAGCTTTGAGGTACGACGCGCGGACGCCAGATTGAGAGGATTACAGCGTCAACAGAAGAAACTGTCTGGATTTGTCGTTAACACCCTCTCAGAAATAAATAATTGAAAGTCAATCCAGCCACAATTACAGCAATTTGGGAAGTGAGGCTGCAACGCTAATCTTCCTTATTGATTCCTCCGTCACATTTTTATGATGAATCGATTCACATTGGTCAATATGTCGTCAGGGAAATTGTAGAAAATCTTAATCACAAGTTACAAAAGCTCACAATGACGCCTTTATATAACAATAATCATAATAGATTTTGTTTGAATTGCACAATTTGACAGAGCGAGTTACAGAAAAGATATGATAGCAGACAGATAGAGAAATAAAACAATAACAATAACACAGATAAGATCTGTATCTACATTTGTATTGTAGAGAATAGTAGAAATAGAACAAAAGGACGTAAACTGCAGATCCTGAAAGTGAAGCCGTTGCCTGAAACCTGTATTCTCTCAAATGACCAGCAGAGGGCAACACTTTGTACAGAAGTCTATGATTTATAAAGTCAGTTAGTAAATTATGATCCCAATTAACGTCAAATAGAAGATATGTATTTGTGCATGGATACCGCGTGATTGAAGCCGTCCAATGGGTGCAAGTGTTGGTGGGCGTGTAGTGTCCTGGAGCTCTCGAGTCAGGCTCCACCCACATCTCTAAATATGGTTACTTCTGGAAAGATGGCAAACTTGAGGCTCAAACCAGTGGGTGACATCACGGTGAGTTTGCAGACTTGAGCTAAAGTGGAATTAGACTTTATAACAAAAATGGAAACACTTACTGAAAATAGAGACAGGATGAAAATCTGTCCTCCCAGCTTTGTAATCTAGTAAAAGGACTAATGAACTCTTTCCTGAATCAGATGACCTCATGTGAATACTGGAATCACACTCCAGTGCTTTCACTGGGCTGTAATCCGATTAGAGCCTAAAAGTGATGACTGCTTTGATTATGTTTTTTAAACCCTCATCCAGTGAGAGGCTTCTGCTGAGCAGGCAGAGCAGCGCTAAGCCGTCCTTTACCTTCTATTCACAGATACACGTCTTCACACCTCCGAGATGCCGAGTGCAACCGGAGTTTGAGCTCTCGGTGCCCGAGCGGCTCCGCGGGAGTAGCTGGGGGTTAAGTGTCTCGTTCGGCTGGCAGACATGTTGAATATTAAGGAGGAGTTTTACTCACACATATCGTTTGCTCTTCCCACACACGTCCAACTGGTCTTTTCCCACTTGTTTTCCATCCAGAATCAGGCTGCAGGGGATTATTCAGGATATCTAATGATCTTTATCTGTTAGTGAAGGATAGTTTAGTTTTTTTTTATGTTGAAATATAGTTTAAAATGCAACACAATCAATTTGAGATAATAGAGAAACAATTTTACAGATTTTAAACGTGTCATGGCCAGAATTTCTTAGAGGAAATACGTGTTGCTTTCTCTCGCAATACTGTTCTTCTTCTATTCCCACTGAGCCACATGTAGCAGAGTGAGGCCCGGGCCACATTCTTCTGTCAGAACCCGTCAGAGCCCGAGAGAAAACTACCCAAGCCCGACCCGGACCCGACAGGCGTCTTGCTTTTTTGTGTCTGTATCTGACCCCAGCCTGATGCAGTTAATACAAGCTGCACCCTGTCCCTGTCCCTGTCGCAAAACATATTGCGAGAGAGAGAAAGCAAAAGTAATCCTCGATTCCCTTCGGGGGGGGCTTTGTAAGTTTCACATTCAAATCAAAATGTGTTTCTCCTCGGCTCAGGTGACTGTGGGGAATCCAAATTCATCTAAACTCCTTTATTTTTGTTTTTTCCACACAAGATATAACTCGTCTAAAAAGGTTTTTACGAGACTAATCAGTTAATTGACTTATTCCTTCACCTCTGATCTGGCCACAGCTCCTAAAAGAGCCCAAGCGTGCCGCACGCAGTAATTACTCCATCCATTTTTGGGGGGATTCTCCTAATATGATTATTTGATGGTGTATTGTGCGCTTGAGGGGCTGAAGCGTCAGCAGCACCAGCACCTCATCTGCATCACATCACCACCGGGGGGGAAGTTATTCTCACGGATGTGGCGAGCGCCCCCCCATCCTTCTCGTTCTAGTCGTAGAAGGTCTTATAGAAAAATGTGGGCACGCCATTAAATTTTCAGTAAGTGCTGGAGTATCGTCGAGCTTCAATATTTAAATAAGGAGAACACTGCACTTCTCATTTACTAATTCTGGAAAAATAGAATTGAATATTAATATATATATATATATATTTAATGATTTATCAGTCATTAAAACCATAACTGATGATGTGATGTTTTTGTAATGATTTCATAATTTGTGAACTTTGTAAACTTTGCAGATTATTTGATAATTATGAATCATATTAGTAAAGTGTCACATCACCTTTTAATTAGGCAATGATATAATGAACTAATATTAAATTAAACTACAGTGTATTTAAAACTAAATACAGTGTAGTTTTTAATGGATTTAACCTGTAAGACTTTATTTTTACCTCTACAACGTAAACTGTAAATAAAAATGGATGAAGTGTCTCCACTTCCTCGATAATGATCGTTGCGTTGGGCCCTGGTATCAAAGTCCAATCAGCCTAAGCTGTCAATCACAATGTTTTTACAGCATCAAATAACTAATTAAAACCAAACTCATCAGAACTTGAACACTTTTACAAACATCCGCGTGATAAAAACCAAAACCTAAACCAACACCGTCTTTCAGAAGATTTATTTCACCTGTGGTTTGATTTAATTAATTTGGTCCATGTCCCATCTGCTGAAACAACATGCGACCATCAGACGTGTTCTTCCCTCTTAAAGACGACGTGGGGAACGAGTTACATGGTAATAATTGGCCTGTACGGTTCTATGGAGCAGTATCAGCATTCATCCTCTCATGTATCTGTCCGCCTGATGAACACTTCTCCACTAAACGCTCCACTATGTTCATTAGCTCGTCTCTAAATTTGCCATTTTCTGTTGAGTAGATAGTTTACAGCAGGTTTTAATTATACCTGCCCATCAGCTCAATTAAATAACATCCAGCTATGCACATAGATTTCATTTTATTTGTCCAGGTGTTGAGATTACCCCCCCGGAAATAGAGTTTGGTTTTCGTTGCTCACAGCACTGAGAAATTACATTTTAAATTAAGATTCCCCCACAACTTCCTGGTTACTGTGGCTGATCCACTGAAATACACATGGGGGGAGCAATATCCCCCTATATTCAAAATAAAAAGGACAATATTTCAGTTGAGAGATGTCACTGCTAAATTGTCGAATCCATTTTTCAATTTAACGCTATTCTACAAGGTTGGAGAGAAATATATGTACCTCTGAAACTGGGTAAAAACAAATCTGCATGTTTAAAACATGCACTATTTGTTTTTCTTCATTTAAAGGATCCGACCTTTTCAGATGCCACGGCCTGTTACTGCTCTCATGGCCAAATTGCTTGTTACTCCGCTTGCAGCCGCTGACACGCACCTCCGCCCTGATGATCCAATAATGAACTGAGGATTTGTGAATTATGAATAAATGTTCATCACTGCCGTCTTGGGAGAAAAAACTGACTGAATCTTATTTTTTCCCCCCAGTAATGAATGTGTGGAGTTGGCTCCCATGACCCCTTGGGCCTGGAAAACTTATTAAAACTCAATTGTATGATTTTGAAAAAAATACTGTACACAGGAGTCGGTAAGTAAACAAACTAGTCTGTTTTCTGGAGATCCATGGTCTTTAATAAAGGCGATAGACTGTCTGTGTGTGCAGAGAGGGAGGGAGGGAGAGAGAGAGAGAGAGAGAGAGAGAGAGAGAGAGAGAGAGAGAGAGAGAGAGAGAGAGAGAGAGAGAGAGGGGGACGGGGCATAGTGAGAGACAGACAGTGACGAAAAGACTCCTCTGAGTGGCATAGGATATTTGAAATGCTCCTGGAAAGTAAACTAATTTTCTCCGCAGGTCAGAGGACTGGTTATGGTAATAAAAAGAGAGATGTCATTAGATTCAGTGGTATTTGAAGAGTTCTCTGGAGGGGGAGCGCGAGGAGGAGGCGGAGGAGGAGGAGGAGGAGGAGACATCTATAATATCTGTGTGTTTGAGTGATTGTAAAAGTGAGACAGAGGAAAAGACGTGTGTGTGTGTGTGTGTGTGTGTGTGTGTGTGTGTGTGTGTGTGTGTGTTTTCTAACCAGTTTCCCCACTGCTATCTCTGTCTCCTCTGTGTATATGTTATTCATGAGCTTGACCTACATGCGCTCGTGCTTGTGTGTGTGTACATGTGTGAACCTGTGTGAACCCCTGTGTGTGTGTGTGTGTGTGTGTGTGTGTGTGTGTGTGTGTGTGTGTGTGTGTGTGTGTGTGTGTGTGTGTGTGTGTGTGTGTGTATGTGTGTGTGTGTGTGTGGGGGACTCCATGCAGGAGAAAGTGATAAGGTTCTGGTCCACCCTCCAAGATTCACCAGCCACTTTCACGCTCCGACCGCCCAGTTTGATATTCCTTACAATAGAGTGCAATCTCCGGATGACAGTCTCCACTGTGTTTATGCTTCCGCACTCTGTCTGACTGTGGCGCCGCCGCTGCCGCTCAGCCCCACTTACACCTGCCCGGTTCCTCCTGTTTGGATCCCGCACAGACTGTGGCGGCTGCCAGAAAATTAAAATGAAGGGGAAACAAAAGCAAACAGGGACGAGCTTTTCTTATGAGAATCTGTGAATATTATAACACCGTGAAAACAGACCTGTTTCATAACTCTAATTTGAGAAGAAATATGGCTGCAACAGATTGCAGTTAAGATGCTGTGGATTTTCTTCACTTGCCTGAGTAGAATTCTGTTCTCTGGTGTTATATCCTGGGAAATGGAAGTTATCTCCTAAGCAACAGCGAGGTAGAGTCCGAGGAAAGTTGGACTTAGCAGCGTTAGAGGAGCCTCGCTCGTCCCTTTGGTGTCCGTCAGCATGGAACATCACAGACTGGCCTGGTTAGTAAACATGAGAGTGCTGTGTGCGGTTTACTGATGTTACTTTTCAGGGGCTCTGGGGTACCGCGGGGAGCTCAGACCCCTGTTCGGTTAACGCTCACTGCCATTTGGAGCTGTTGACATGCAACATTGGCTTTTGAGGATCGCATGAAGTGGCTTTGAGATTGAAATTTTTCCCATGATCCAGGAAACTGCTGCAGGACGTTAGACTGAGGGAATACGAGAAGTCGTGCTACGAGAAGAAAGTCGTCAGTTCAGGAGCATTGCAAAAAAGAACAAACTCAGAGTTATAAATCAAAAATAAATGTAGTGTCTCTACTTCCTCCTGTTGTAAAAGAATGATGCCAAAATATCCAGGGTAGTGATTGTGCTAGGGGGGGGGCACGGCACGGCACCAAGGTCCAGCTGACTCATGCACTTGCCCAAACGCAGTCCAAGCTGTCAATCATGATGTTTTTATAGCATCAAGTAACCACTTAAAACCAAACCTGCAGGAAAAAATGTACTTTGATTTAATTAATTTGGTCCGTGTCCCATCCGCTAACATGGATGAGATTGGATTCATGATGATTCATCAAACAGAAATGCAGCAGATCCTCACGTTTTAGGAGCTGGAACAGTTTTGGTTACTTGATGTTTATCAGTAGTGAATTCGTGACGAGGGACTCATCAATAACCTTTTTGCTCGAATCATACATCTGGCCAAGACCAAGAGCAGAACAAACATCTGAGTCATGTTTCTCCTGCAAGACCTTGTCACAAACAAGATGTGGAGCTGCAGG
Organism: Verasper variegatus; assembly: GCA_026259375.1. Classification (NCBI taxonomy): domain Eukaryota; kingdom Metazoa; phylum Chordata; class Actinopteri; order Pleuronectiformes; family Pleuronectidae; genus Verasper; species Verasper variegatus. The sequence continues at coordinate 3,030,182 of CM048053.1, forward strand.
TTTGACCTGATGGGACGTTTCATTGAATATAAAGACATCACTGAATGAGTCAGCAGGGGAAAGAAGAGAAAAGGTGTGATATTGCTATAAAAAGTGCAGAGATGCGATTGTTACAGCTGAAGTGCACGTGGCGTATCATGGCAGATGCAGAAGGGCACGAGGTAACTGCACAAAAGGCATTTTTCATTTAATGGGAACAAATGGGGGTCATTGCACCTCTGTACACTTCCACACCGAGAAACCACCTCATCCTAATTACTGTAAAGGGTGTGTTTCTCCTTCACAGCATATGTGTTGTGTATTTATTTTGTCCCTGCTGGTTAAGACGCAGACACCCTTCCTCCCTCCCTCCTCCTCCTGACTGTCCCCTGCTCTTCTCGTCCCTCTTCACCTACAGGGCGCAAAAACGTGCCGGAGCAGGTCCCCGACGACCTCACATACAACGTGAGCAGCGAGCTGACGCTGGAGGTGACCCGCGACGACGACAAGGCCCCCATCACCTGTGCCGTCGACCATCCGTCGCTGGCCCCCGGGGACAAGAGGAGCGAGCAGGCCCTGCGGGTGCTGTGTGAGTCAAGTGGGACAATGTGGGAAAGGGAGGAGGGTGGGTCAGGGAGAGAGGTAGAGGACAGGAAATGTAAAGCAGGACCTCGGACTGCTCCGGTTTTCATGTCTCCCTTGCTCCTCTCTTTATTGAGCAGTACATGCACATCCCTCCCCTCCACAGTTTGATCTCTGTACCGGTAATTTCACATTAGCTCCCTGTAATAATGACCACACAGGAACTTAACCTTCCTCTGCGTGTGCACTTGCCCAGAGTTGAGTCAGAGCAGGAAAAAGGAGAGTTATCATTTGAAATAAAACTATAAATGGAGCATCGTTGGACTCTGTGCTGGTGCTGCCACCCAGTGGGGGGCCCGGCGGTACTGCGGCGCCGAGGGAACGTGATGCCGTTGTATAAGCAGTTATGTCATTGTGGGAGGCAGAGGGATGGTGACGCCTACAGGAAGCAGACGGGACTAGAGGGAGACAGGGATGAATGAGACTGTCGGGGCTTTGTCTCTATGGTTTAAACTCATGAATGTTGTGTAACTTTACTGTGTGTGTGTGTGTTTGTGTGTGTTTGTGTGTTTTCTCTTCCACAGATGCCCCGAACACAGAGATCCAGCCTGAGAGCGATTTGCCCAGAGAGGGGGAGAAGTTCTATCTCAAGTGTGTGGGCAACAGCAACCCAGAGTAAGACACACACACACACACACACACACACACACACACACACACACACACACACACACACACACACACGTGAAAGAAGTACACAAACATGCAAACACACTGTCTCTGCGCTCACACACCCTCGCAGCATGCGTTCACACTTGCACACACACACATATGCAGGCACAGGTGTTAGGACACTCACAGAGACAGCAGGCGATGTCACATCTCATTTAAAGAGCCACGATTATGGGTTTGTTTCATGGTATAAAATACAGATTTTAAGGGGAATAAATAAAAGTTAACTACTTCTTAACAGCATCCTTTAAAGCATATGCGCAAGTTGTATTACAAAAAAAAAAAAAAAGCAACAATCACCTTTCCAACATTTCCAGGCAGTTTGTGATATCACCACTTGTCCAACTTCTTTTGATTAATTTATGGGATGTTAGAGGACGTTAAAGTTCAAATATACACCAGCGTGAGGCTTGATGTGGAGCTGTCAGTCTCAGCTGTCAAGCATGACATTTCACTCCCATCTAATAGCATCAAATAACTAATTCAAATCTTTAGAAACGTGGACAAACATCAATGTGATAAAAAAAAACACCTCAAAACCACAGAAAACATCTTTGCCAAATATTTATTTAACATGCACTGTTTCTTTAAATGTTCTTATGTCTCATTCACTTACATGGAGGAGGCAGAGTTTATAGCCAGTATTGCAGCCAGCCACCAGGAGGCGATCAAGCTTGCTTGACTTCACTTACAAGGAGCTGTCATGTCATCTTTATATACAGTGTATGTGTTTGAAGCCTTCTCGTGTTCTCATGTAATCTGTCACCTTCACTTCATCCAGCTGTGATTTCTTGACAGTATTATTAATAAACCTCAGTGAGTGTAACACAGCAGAAAAACCCTCTAACGTTTTAATTGGCCGCGGCTCCGATCGACAGTGATTGAAACGTGACACACGTGAACGTGGCAGACGGCTGCAGGTGAGAGGGCGCCTCAGTTTTCCTCGTGTTTGTGACGTTGAACATGACGCACCTGCAGGAAAATAACTGAAAATCAAACTCCTCCACTGGAAATGGGAAAAGAGTCAGTCGCGTTATTTGAGTTTGAAGAACCTGCGTTTACCTGCAGATTTAGGTGTAAAAGATCTAATAGATAAACCTCTTGCATAGAACTTGGCCTGTTTCCCTTGAATAAAACATATTTATAGAAGCCTTGATTCTCACAAACAGATCCGGTTGGTTTGTAAATCAAATCTTTTACCATCAAAAGGTTTCATGACATATATTATTCCAGAGGCTTCACACTATGAAATACACACATATATTAACACGTTTATTTACTGAATGTGTGTCAAAATACTTGGTAGGTACGCAATCGTAAGAAGAGGAGAGAAATCCTTTAATAATGCACAGACGGGCGACATGTGCAGACAACAGCAGCGACACACACACACACACAGGGACACACTTTAACGTGTTCAATTCCTGACACCTTCCTGAGCGAGTAGTCACTTGTTACAACACGACAAGCACACTTAGACGCAGTTAACGGGAAAACACCTGCTCGCATGTTCCCGCTGATACGCCGTGCACACGCACACAAGCAAACCATGCTTCTTAAACCCTGCCCACACAAGTGCACTCCTTCCCCTGGCCTTTCTGCATTATAGATGAACCTCCAGCCAACTGCTCCTATTGATCCACTCCCTCCTCCTCCTCCTCCTTCTTCTTCTTCCTCCTCTCCCTGCCTACCTCCATCACCGTGTACCTCTCTCCGCCGCTGTGTCACTCACAGCTCGCTCGCTCCGCTCCGTCTAGTCACGACGCCTCCCCGCCCTGCCCATCCTCCTCCTCCTCCTCCTCCTCCTCCTCCTCCTCCTCCTCCACCAGGTCCTTCCCTATAACTCTCCTCTATCTCTCCTTGCACCTTTTCCCCTCTAAACATCCCCCCGTCCCTCCTCCTCGTTTTTTCCCTCCTCCTCTCTCCTCCCCCTCTATCCCCCCCCCCCCCCCCCCCCCCCCCCCCCCCCCCCGCCCCTGTCAGCTCGTCACAGCACTGGCGAAGGAGTAAGACCAGCCAGTTAGTTTGATTGGCGGCTGGAACGGATAGGAGGTGGTGGGGGGGGGGGAGAGAGAGAGAGGTGACTGTCATCGAATGTACACGCTTTTACAGGCAGCGAGGAATGAGTCGATAAATTATAGACAGGAGAAGAAGCGAGGTGTGAACACTGCACGGATTCAATTCCCAAGGCGACTTCCGATGCTAGAAACTGTTTATTTGTGGTACAATTAGACGCCGTGGATGAAAGCGTCCATTTAATGACGGACTGTATGTTCTGTACGGGAAGTGATCTGGCTCTGTGGTAATAAATAGATGTGTGCAGTTACAAATGGCCCCTGCCGGTGCACGGATTCAGGGTTCAGGCTCCCACTGGGATCGGCCCATTCTAAAAATGTGCTTAACTCATATGGAACACGGAGCAGCTTTGGATAAAAGCAACCGCACAGTGGCAGGAGGTCGTATGCAAAAGAAACAAAGAACCTAAATGAAAATCTGTGGCTACGGAAGAGAAGAGACCGAGGCAAAGACAATGAGGGGAAGGCAAGGTGGTGAGGGAATGAAAACAAACCAATAGGAGAGAGGTGGGGGGGGGGGGAGCGTGGGCGGAGGGGAGACAGAAAGATTTGGTGACAAGCAGCGAATGACTAAGACAGATAGAGGGAGAGCGAACAGGAGGACGCTAGTGTGAGGGGGGGGGTGCTCAGTTATGTGCACCGCCGCTTGTGGAAGAGCTATTGTCCAATCACATCAGATACAGGTTCCCCCCCCACAGTTGTCAGTCAAAACCCAATCACCGCGACAACACCTCTCCCCCGACACACCCAGTCACTCAGCTCAGCTCCCCTCCTCCTCATCTATCCTCTTCCTTTCCTCTAGTTTACGTTCTTCTCCTCTTGTCTCCTCCCCGTCGTCTCCTTTTCGTTTCCTTACGTTTACTTTTCTCTTCTCACCTCTTGTCTCCTGTCGTCTTCTCTCCTCTTGTTTACTTTCCTTTCCTCTCTTCTTCTCTTGTCTCCTGTCCTCTCCTCTTTTATCTTGTTTACTTTCTTTTCCTTGTGTTTCCTGTCCTTCAATTTCCTCTCCTCTTCCCTCCTCTCCTCTTTATGGTCACATCCTGTCTGGTTCAGAACAATAACTTATGGTATCACATTGCGTTCAGTGTTTCCTTGACGCCTGATGCAAGGAGCTCTCCAGTAGAAGAGAACTGGGGTTTGTGCTCCACATTCTATTATATTTCCCATTATTCAATCAGGACGTCTGGGGAGCGCTTCGCCATCGCATCACATTTCCTCCCTTGAACTCACTTAACCAAGTTAAACTCCCTAAGACTGTTCTCTTGCCATGTTTGCAACTAGAAGCCCTTACATAACTTTGACTGATTGCGTGCAAGCTTCTTTAAGTGTGCAAGGTCACGGTCACGGATAGAACACAGCCGGTGACATGAACCGGGATTAGGATAATCTGCGACCTGTTGAAGGGTAAAGCTGGATATGTTCTGCACGTCTCTTACTGTCAAAGAAATCCCACGAAAAGGCAACAGTGAATTAAAGCCACTAACCAGGATCGCCTCGGCAGCCAGAGCCTGATTAGCTTTATTCCTCTGTGCCGCGGAGCTTCGGTGTTGTCCAAAAAAAACTATTAAAAACACATCAGTGAGCCACATCATTGCACTCGTGTGGGCAACTGTCTGCTCTGTCTGGAAACGACCGCTGATGAGAGTCAAAAGATAATGTAGCTGACACACGGGCTGTAAAAACCAACACGGTGCTGGAAATTCAACTGAGGAGACGTCATTGTTTCCGATATCGATTAGAGCCGATGTTTAATTGAGACAGGATGTTAAATCAGCATTTCTCTCACTCTAGTGTTTTAGAAAAGTTTTTACCTCCACTACAAAGGTTACGGTTTTATTGGTTTGTCTGTAAATACACAGAACTACTGAACTGGATTTTATTTAAACTTGGGGGAAGAGTTGGGTTTGACTTTCTTTAACTTTGAGTTCAGCAAGAAGAAGTATTTGCCTTAAAGAGACAGACGCTCAAACCAGAGGCTGAAAAGAGGAGCTTCAGCAATGGCCAGCTGGAGGAAAGTGATGTGTTTTCTCAACATTAGAGCTTCAAGTAATAAGACTCATTTAAATTACTCTTGTGAATATGAGCAGAAATATGTCTCCTTTCATTTTTATTTTGTATTTGTTTACTTAAACCAATGGGACTGAGTGCAACAGACTGGGAAGGGGAACCAGAAAGAAATGGGGGCGTTTTCAGGGATTTGAAGAACAAAATAAAAACGGCAGATTCATCCCTCAACTGTAAAGATACTGGTCCGATGACAGTACGTGTTGGATGTGTTACTAAGTGTTGAATTACTCAGATTTAGATACTAGCATAATTTAACACATTTTATATTAATAATTTAGCGCAAACACCCAAAAGCTCATTCTTCCTCATGCTAATGATTACGGCTGCGAGGAAGGAGGAATATATTGCACCAGCGTTCCCATAATTGCAATAAAGAATGTCTTGAAGCGTATCATGACTTTTGTGCGGTGTTTACCGATGCGTGCGTGCTAATTGAAAAGTTTCCACCTAAGCGTGCAGGAATAAACCACGAGGAGCAAGCATGATGGGAATCATCAGCATGGTCTGCACTTAAACTGCCCGCCGTATAACAGCGATTGACTTCTGAGCATTACGTTTAATATCACTACACAAGTTATGGCCTGTGAACGTGAAGGTAATTGATCAGTTAATTGCACATGAACCTGCATTTGGAGCCGGATGCGTTTTATCGCAGGTAAACGAGAGGATGAAGATAAACATGACCGGGAAATGCTTCTTTACATATTTATTTTTAACCCTTTAATTTTTGTCTCACACCAAGAGCTGCTCTTTTTAAGTGCAGTTCGGTTTTCTGTTCTTCAAATGAGGCATTTTTTCAAAACGTGGAGCTTCACAGAGAGTCCACAGTCGCCCCAGTGTTTGCTCAGCAGCAGGTGTCAAGGGAGCAGACGATTAGCTTTCACTCAGTTTGAGAATTTTGCCCTGCAGCCATAACTTAGAGTTCTTGTAGGTTTTGGCTTTCGGAAACACCCGACTACACTTTAAAAATATCCGTCTCAAAGAGTTTTGGGTTCAGCGGCTGGACAGACGCTCCACCGGCTTCAGATGAGAGGTCACAGATTGCCTAGTTTTTATTCTTCCAGATTTTAAAGAGAGATTAATCAGTCCAACACATTCAGGTTTGTCCTCGACTCAGACTCCCCATCATTGTAATTACTGTACAGTGCTTAAGGACTTGTGCATTTACATAATTGATTCTTTTATCAAGGCACGTCTCGCTATCGCTCTCATACACAATCTGTTATGCAGAATGGATTTTTTTGACGCAGGCTGATTTGAAATGCTGATCTTCTTCTTCTCCCTCCATCTCTTTTAAGCTCTTTTCTTCCCAGAGCTGCTGCACTCCTCCCAACTCAATCCTTCTTTCTATCATTTTCCACATCATTCCCTCTTTTTTGTACTTTAACTGTCTGCTGCAACACCCCCCCCCCCTACATTGCTCATTCCATCTCTAAACGTCCCTCTTCCCCTGCTTTTATCTTTTCCCCCCTCTTGATGACTTCATCTCTTTTCTTTCTCCTGCAGCTCCCGTCACAGCTTCCTTCTCCTCTCATCACTTCACCTCTCTTTTGACTTTCTTATGCAAAATGTGCAGAGCATGTACAGTTCAACTCAGCACTCTCTGTCTCTCTCCTCTCTCAGGCCGGCCTCCTACATCTGGGAGAAGAAGGATGGTGAGCTCCCCTCGCTGGCCAAAGCCGACGGTGCTCTTCTACAATTCGAGATGCTCAACAAATCAGATAATGGCGTCTACCTCTGCCAAGCGGACAACGGCATCGGCAACAGCCAGGGGGAGTACACACTCCTGGTGCAAGGTAACGAGAAAGAGTGAAAGGAGGGAAGGGAATGTGTGGTGGGAAGGACATGAAGAAGAGAGGGATGGATTTAAACAGAAATGTGACAGGGTTGGGATTGTCTTCTTTTTACTTTTCTTCATCACGTTTTTATTTTTTATTTCTTCTTGTGGCTATGCTTGTACTTCTTCCATCGTTTCTTCTCTTCTGATTTACTTTTGTTTCTTTCCTCCTGTTTTTCTTTTGTTTTGTTTTTTCTCATCCTTTCCGCGCCACCACAACCGCCACCGCTCACCATCCAACCGCTTTCGCTCGTCCGTGCGCTTCTCTCCCCTTGGTAACGTTCTTGTGTCCCGTTTCGTTCGATCCATGCCTACTTTTTTTGCGCTTTGCTTTGCTCGCTCCTCCTCCAAAGATCTCTCGGACCCAGACAACCCGGACACTACCTCCCCCTCCACTGACTCTCCGATATCTACGTCTTCCCCTCCGATATCTACGTCTTCTCCTCCGATATCTACGTCCTCCCCTCCGATATCCTCATCTTCCCCTCCTACCGCCTCCCCCACTGAAGTCTTATCTGCCTCTAGCTCTGAATCCACTTCCACTTCTGCCTCCACCCCCTCCCCCTCCTCCACCCCCTCCCCCTCTCCTACTCCCACCCCCTCGGAGGCTGACATGTTGACCACCATCTCCGATTCCTCCACCACCACTCTCTCAAACGCCCTCTTTCCCGACTTGCCATTCTCCCCTTCATCCTCCCCAGCCACCCCTCCTCTCTCATCTGCAAGCATCGCTCCATCCACTGCCACTCCCTCCTCCTCATCCTCCGCCTCCTCCTCCCCTACTCTCCCAGTTTCCGTCCAGCTGAATGGAGTTTACACTTTCACAGGTAAAACCATCTGAGTTACACACTTGGACACACACTTGCAAACAAGGGAGTTTATGAGGAGCTTAGTAATGGAGCGGAAAAACAAACACCGTTCACGTTAGTTCTTCTGCTTCTTTCTGTCCCTCAATACACAAACTGTGAATGTGCAGCGTTTGTTTAACACACACACACACACACACACACACACACACACACACACACACACACACACACACACAAAGCCACAAGACAGAAATTGTTGGGACACATGATGAAGGGAAAAGTGGAAAAATGTGTCACAACTGTTTGATGTTTTTCTTTCTTGTTTCCCTCTTCCTCCTGTTAACGATACCTAACCGTCCAAACCCCTCAACACACACTCCTCCATCCATCCATCCATCCATCCATCCATCCATCCATCCATCCATCCATTCACCCATTCATCCATCCATCCATCCATCCATCCAAACATCAAAACATCCACAATCCATCTACTCATCCACTTGAGAAGATGCTGCAGACAACATCCCAGGTATAACGTTTCCACCAGTCACCAGTGGTTCTGACTTTCTGTCGTTCTAACTTTCCTTCCACCTGTCTGTCTGTCTGTCTGTCTGTAGGTCTGACTGTCTGTACTTCTGTCAGTTTTTTCTCTGTCTCTTACTCTGGATGAAAAAAGATTAAATAGTCTGGGGACCCTTTGAACTTCAGAGCAGAGGGATGAATATTTCATATTCCTGCCCACGTAATTCTTTGTTGTTGCCCATACATGCCCAGATGAGCTCAAAACACACACACACACACACACACACACACACACACACACACACACACACACTCCCTCACATGTGACACATTCACAGTATTCGCACCACGCACTCACATCCATCTCACAAAGACATGCACACACTAGCATGACCCCTTAAGTGGTACAAGTCATTTACACAGTGTCTTTCACTGCATGTTTCTGTGTGTGTGTGTGTGTGTGTGTGTGTGTGTGTGTGTGTGTGTGTGTGTGTGTGTGTGTGTGTGTTAGCACCGGGGAGGGAGGGGCCAGGCTTCGAGGTGTTCTCGGGTCTTGTCTGCTTTTCTTTGATGCTGACAGCAGGATTTATGGGCTCATTCTCAGTCTCGCCTCGTCAGCATGCCCCTCTCACCTCCACACCGGCCAGCCAGAGTGTGTGTGTGTGTGTGTGTGTGTGTGTGTGTGTGTGTGTGTGTGTGTGTGTGTGTGTGTGTCATTCTGACTGGTGCACTCTGCTCCACACCTCCACCACCCTCTCGCCCCCCCCCCCCTCTTCTCCCTGTTCTCTGTATGTGGCTGGCCTCTGGTTGGTTGTTGTCATGCTCCTTCACTTCTCTAACTGGCTGAAATGTGACTTGTTCCTCCACCGTCGGTCGTTTACCACCTGTTGGTGTCTCGGTTGGTTGTGTTTCCCTTTCCTTCCCTCCTCAGTTTCAGTTTCGTCATCTGTTTGTCCGTGGCTGTTTGCTGTGCCTCTGATCTCTCACTCCTGTGCTCTGACTGGGTCTATAAGCTAAGTTTTCTTCCTCTGACTGGTTGAATCCTCGTCCTCTTCATCGGTTTGACCCCCTCCAACATTCACCAAGTGCAAATCAGCCTCTTTGTTCAGCTCCCTTCTGATGCCTTTCACTATAAAAAGTTGCTGCTTTTGAGTTGTGCCTTTCTCTGTGATTTTAAATTGACACCCAACGTTTGATCCGTTAGGAAAAGTCAGGCGAAATAAACGATGTAGAAAATTTAATTCTCCAAGGGGCGAGAAGCCAGAGGGTCTGAAACGAGGCAGATCGGGGGAAATGATCTAATATCTGTTGGTGGGTGAAAATCCTGAATCTCAAAAAAGAGTTTGTATTACAAGTTTCTATATAACATTTTTATATTTTGGAATTGAAATAATACTAAGTATATTTGTAAAGGATATTATTAATACAATTCCTGGTACTTTTAGTAAATAAGTAATTAGTAAGAGTTACAGATCATTTGTGTTTAATCAGATTATTATAAAGATTGAATCTGGTGCTTCGGGGGGCTCCCAGAGGTCTAGGGGCTCCTGGAGGTCTAGGGGCTCCCGGAGGTCTAGGGGCTCCCGGAGGTCTAGGGGCTCCTGGAGGTCTGGGGGCATAGGTGCAGCTGCCTGTTCCCCCTGGTCGGTGATCCCACCTCAAACTACGAGTCTCTTAATCCACAGAAGAGCGTAATAATACTTCAGTGAAAGTGGAAAAAATGGAAATGACCCCGGCCTGAATTAGCGGTAAGGATTTCACCCAACATCGTCAGTGTTTGTCCCCACGAGTCTCTGGGACTGGGCGGGTCGAACTTGAGCATCGTGCTGCATGTGAGTCACGGATCATGTTTAATGGGCGGAGGGTGACACGGTGGCCTCTTTTCTTTCGCCTGGTTTTTTCTCATATCCCCGTCTCTGTGTTCTGAAGCTTTGCATCTGTGCCTGGGTATAATGTACTGACAAGAGTTCTCTGCTTCCCTGTTCTTTGTGTTCTTCTCTTCTTCTGCTTTCTCCTCACTCTCCCCATTATTCTCTCTCTCTCTCTCTCTCTCTCTCTCTCTCTCTCTCTCTCTCTCTCTCTCTATTTCTGCTGCCTTTCATCATCCGTCTCCTGTTTCCACCAAATTTCCTCCACCACCCCCTTTTCCCTCAATCTCCATGTCTTTTTCCCTCTTTCTGCTTATTTCTCACTGTCTCCTCCTCGTTTTCTCTCGCTGTTTTCTCTGTTTCTTCCTCATTCATTCTGTCCATCTCTCTTGCATGACTTCCACGTCCTCCTCTTAACCACACCTTTCACCTTCAACCCTCTCCTCTCCTCCTCTCCTCTCCTTTCCTTCTCAAGACCCCACAGCCATGTTGACCTCTTCGGGGGTGGACCACGCTGTGATCGGAGGGGTGGTGGCTGTTATCGTCTTCATTCTGCTCTGCCTCCTCATCGTCCTCGGCAGATACCTCATCAGACACAAAGGTCACCTGCTCACAGACACACCCTCACACGGACACGTGCACGTGCATGCATGACAATACATGGAGATACACTTGCATAAATTTGGATGCATACGAACCAGACAGGATCCTACACTTAAAAAACATACATATGTATACAAAGAAATGCAAATGCCTAAATATATATTCACAGCACAAGCCTCACTTGTTTTACCCTCAAAGCAGAATAAGAAAGTGAATGAGGAGAATGTTTATTCATTGCCTTTTAATACATTTTGGGTCACACAACTTCCTGTGAGATTAGATTTCCCGACACAAGCAACGTCTCTGCTGCGTATTTTCAATTAAATGATCAAATATGGGATTCAAAGTGATGTGGAAGAGACTTAATTGCCTTCGTACTCACATCAGCTCCTGTGCTCCGCTCTCTCTCACACTCACTTCTCAAAAAATCTCTTTTGGAATATAAACAAACAGGAACAAAGCACATTCAAATGTCTCCAGTCCAGCAGGGGAAATTTAAATGGTAATATCGACATGTTTTGGCCCCCAGGTGGCGCAGTTGATAGCCCATTACCCACCGCCACCAACACCAACACCAAAGTTTGCCAGATTCACTCACTCCCCGGCTCCGGTGCCTCCAGCTGGGTCAGAATATTGAACACGATCGCCTGGCGCCCGGTGTTAACATGGTGCCAGGTCTGTTAGGGATCATGTCGATGTACTAGCGACTCCCTCTGGTTGGTTCCGGCACCTGTTCAGAGGCGTGCGTGTGAAATGATAGTGTGAAGCTGTCTGATGCCTGCATGCGTTTCAGGCTGTGGGCAAACAGAGGACAACAAGAATACGAATGAATTGAGATTTATTCAGCACAAAGCAACGGATAAAGATAACGTGCACTTATATTCTATAACAAATATATATATCCTTGATTCAATGACCCTTTAGAAGTAGTTTGAGAAAATAGTCTGACCCTGAATTACACTTTCTATCTTTCGGCTTCTTTCAATGACATCTCAGGGTCTTCACCATCAAATGGATGGTTGTCCGAGTCGGGGCGGGCACGTAATAACAGGCGGTCATATTTGTCATACTTTGGGGGATAGGTCGTAAACCCCGTCTCTGTTCAAAGATGGCCTCTGGCATCGGATGTAAATTTCTTCCTTGGTCATTCCTTGACTGGTCAAAGTCACAGACGCCCGATTGATGACTTTCACCTCTTCCTGGTCGATGCAGCGACAGCGACAGAGTTTTTGCTCAGACGGTGAACTGGTACCAACATTTGGTTTATCAGTTATGTAGAACATCCGTTAATCAAAGTTATTCAGTTCTTCCGGTTGATAAGAACAGTAACTTGTGTCGCTGAGAGCTGCAGGAAAAGGGTTATGGTTATGTGGAGTCTGACCCTTTGACCTTTGAATTATGAGTTTTCAGGAGTTTGTCTCCTACTGTGCACCCAAACTAAAGAAAACTTAAAACATTAAAAACGATGATTTAGACATAACCACCGGGACTCTGTCTTCTGTCAGAGCCAGTGTTTGACTTCTGCTGACTCAGCAAACCCATCATCTCCCTCTCTCCCTCCCTCACTCTCTCACTCTCTCACTCTGTCTCCTTCCACAGGGACGTATCTGACCCACGAAGCCAAGGGCTCGGACGACGCCCCTGACGCCGACACGGCCATCATCAACGCAGAGGGAGGCCACTCTGGAGCAGAGGACAAGAAGGAGTACTTCATCTAGACAGAGGAGGGAGCAGTGGAGAAAAGGAGCGGCAGGAGGAGGTGGAAAAGTTGGAGGACGTGTGGTAGTGGGGATGGGGAGGAGTGAAGGGGGGAGAAAAACCTCCATTTTGTTTTCTCGACGCTTCAGTTCTTCACTCGGTCGGAGGGATGACGGGAGGGGAAGGGAGGGGAAGAACTGTGGGCAGCATAAAGCGATGAGTTGAGCTTCAACTTGGTACTACCCTCTTTGCATTGATACAGGGAAGTGAGATTTTGCACTTGACATACGGACAAACTGAGGTTACACACTCACACACACAGACACACACACACACACACACAGACACAGAAAAATACTCGAGTCGGTTTTGGGAAACACCTCTTCTCACAGACTCGAACGCGCGTAGATGCTCAGAATATGGAACGCGAGCTTCCTACTAACACGTCTGAATTATGACATTTTTACACAAGCATCGCATCCTATTTCTAACTCGAAAAAGGCAGAATTGTAACTCACATTCCGGCACCATCCCACCCCCCCCGCCCCCCACTAACCGTCTCACCACGACGCCAAACCAGCTCAGTCCTTCACATCTTTTTTCTTTTGTCCACCCGACGAGGCAGAATCCCTCTGTCAACATCCGAGTGGCAGAGAAATCCACGTAAATCATCACTGACAGACACAATGCCCCCCCCCACCCCACCCCTCTCTCGCAGTTTCATCTTTTTACGCCATCAAACGTCTTTCTGTGCCGAAGATCCCCCCCCACCATCAACGCAGCAACATGCAACAATCATGCGAAACTAGCATTCCCACCCTGCGCTACAAAGCCAAGGGGCTCCAGTATACATATATAAATATATATAAATATATATATAGAATTATATAGCATTCTTTTTACTTGACAGAAAATGTTTGGTGTGCTGTAAATACACTCTCTGTCCTCTCTCTACCCTCCGTCTCTCCTCTCTCCCTCTCTCCTGTATCTGATACAGTCTGTTACTGCATTACAGTGACGTATATACACTAAAAAAATAAACGCCTGCCTGTTTTTATTACGTACGAGACAAAAATATCAGTATCTGGGGGGGGGGAAGAAAATTCTGAAAAAAAATAACCATGATGACGTTGTGCTGAAAACTAACCTTAACTGCAAATATTTGTATGAGGAATGTTTCCTTGTTTTTTCTCTGCGTTCTTTTATTTCCCGTTTTTGGTTTTCAGGACTCGTGAGAGACTTCCTCTCGTCGGCGTCTCGGTGTGTTGCCGTCAGTGTTAACAGTTTACAGTGTCTGTCAGTCGGTCAGCCCAGGAGTCCATGAACATCATTTACAACGTGTGGTTTCGATTTTGAGGTTTAGGGGGTTTTTGATGCTGTTTGTTTGTTGACCTCTCTCTCCCCCCCCCCCCACCCCGTGTCCCGCGTCCACTGCCGCCATTTTGTCGTCCCGAAAAAACTAAACTGTAGCAAAACCTCGATCGAAAAACATTTTCAGAGGGGGGGGCAACCTGTTGGTGGAGCTTTCCTGGAGCGTCACTGCCCGGTGCTGGTGCTCGTGGACGGCTCCACTCGGCCCCTGCACCTCCCGCCTCCACCTTTCCTCCCCCCGACAGCAGACTGCTTGTCTTGGCACGAGCACCCGGCGCTAAATTCATTGAGTAGTGACTTCATGACTTCCTCTAAGACTCTGGCACAGTCGCTGCTCGCGGGAGGTGAAAATGCTCGCTTGCTTTCCACTACAGGGCCAAACAAGATTGCCTACATGCATTATGACAAACTTCCTGGCAACAAAAAAAACCCCTTTTCTCTTATTGTTCCTTCTTTCTCTTTCCTGCGTGTGTGTGCAGGAATCATTCGCCAGCTTAGCACAAGGTTTCCCACAAATGACGAGTGTTTTATTAAGGTTGGGAGTTGGCCTCGTTCCTGGCAAGCTCCGATTGGCCCGGGCGTGGAAATTGATTGCAATCTAACTAAGAGGCTCTGGGCTCCGGACTGCTCACGTGCCAAGGTTTGGCTCGACGGGCGCGGTGCCGAGCCGGAGTCTGGGCTGCGCTAAGAAGAAAGTCATTCGGGAACTTAAACGTCCCCCCTCCCCCACCTCCGCCCCGCTCGTCCATTTCTTTCCATTCTTTAATTAATCATCTGGTCTGTGTCCTGATCCACCTTCACCCGCTCTCCCCTTTCCTCATCGCCCCCCCTCCCAACGACCATCCATCTCTGCTCGATGTCCGATTCTCCTCGCTGGTTTCTCTCTCGTTCAGGAGTCCTTGTAGACGTACAGTAGAAGTAGCGTCTCTAGATTTCGCCCGGCGTTCGCTGATGGCTCTCCTCAGCACCTTCTGGGAGTGTTGCTATGGAGAGGAATCCATTTGCTGTTGTCCGTTGACCCGTTAGACAGTTATGTCTGTGATAGTTTTTGTACACCTTTTTTGGGAATGTTCAGGGATTGTGCTTTTCGTACCTTTCCCCCGCATTATCGTGAACCGCCACCACGCTGGCTGCATTTAAAGCCCAGCCGGTGCGTCTATAAGCTAGCTAAAATACAAAGGGTAATGTGACCCGAAGCAGGGTCAGCTGTTGTCTTACTTTCTCTCCTCCTGTGGCGTTCTCCTAAACTTGGCTTCAACAGTGTTTGAATTCCGTCGGACATTTTCTGGAGCTCATAACACTGTTAATCCCGCGTCGCTCTTCAGCCTCGTGTGTGCAGACCAGAGGACGGGCCTCGTCTCACAGAGCTCACTGTCCACTTCGAAGAGATACCTTTGGTTTTGTATTTAATCCCAGTCCAATTCTGCTCTGTGAATGGAGAAAGGAAAATCTGCCTCATACCTAAAAAGTGTAGTGTCTTTTTCAAACTAATGGACCTGTATTTGCCTGTAATTTATCGTCCTGTCCTTCGTCTTAGTTAATGTGCTAGCATGTAGCTTGCATGAGAAACGGTTGGAAATGTAGATAGTGTGTCGGGGATGAGCAGCGGCGACGAGCTTCTCTCCTGAGACGAGGGCGGCGGTCGGCCCGGCTGACCTCGCCGCCGTTCTCTGATCTGCAAACATTAGGCCGTGCCCCGGTTCAACCATCTGTACCTCCTCATTGAAACAGAGGCAACTCGCGAAGGGCCGTGTTCTTCTTCTTTTGCCACCACTGCTCCATTCAAACAACACAGAGGTACAGAGGAACTCTATCAGACTCATAAATCCCGTGCATCAGTGCAGTGATGACAAACTGTCACCAGATGCCAGCAAACAGCAGCTTGTCTTGTCCCGAGCTGTCCTGTCCTGTCCTGTCCTGTCCTGTCCTGTCCTGTCCTGTCCCGCCACTCAACTCTCATCAACTCCTCTACGGGCAGTCGCACACTAGCTGCCTCTCATCCCTATTCGTTTAACTGCTACACGAAATAATTGATTTTTAAATTCCGTTTTGTAAAAGGTGTGCATAATCTTAAATTTATTACTTTCAGTTCAACCGATAACCATATTTTCATTAGTTTGTCCAAAACTTGAAGGTTAGAAGTTTAGTTTTCTTGCGTATTTTATTGTTTCAACAACCATTTTTTTTAATAAGTTTTGTGTATATAGTGTTGCCTTTACTGGATACTCTTACAAACGCACCCATACACACTTTGCACACACACTTAGGGTACATGCACATCCACACACATATCGGAATATGCACAGCAGGCATGGCGTCTGTGACTATGGTGTATTTGTACATATGTGTGTGTATGTGTGTTTGTGTATGAGTGTGACATGTGTATTAATTGATCCAAACAGACTCCGAAAACACTCTGTACGCGTGTTGCGTTCAGCGAAAAAATTTTATAATTTCAATGACTAAAATGACGTCTTTGTCTTTAGCATCATTATTATATTGGATGACAAGTCTTCCTTTTGAATAAATGTCCATATCACATGAGAGTAGTGCTGTCACGTACGTTCCTTTCTACTATCGCCGAAGATGTCACCGAGGTGAGAGCCAGCCGCATGCTGTGGTGGGTTTGCCTCTGTTGGCCGTTTGTGTTCATGAAGTATTTGTTTTGATTTGGTTTTTCTGTTCAAAAATACCAGTTCAGTTGTTGACTTCAATAAACATGCATTTGGGTTAATTTCACCTGTCGTTGTCGCTTCTTCCTGTTCAGAGACGTTTAGAGTCAGATGCTTTTCTTGTTGCTGTTACTTTGCAGGTAAATACACAGCTTTAGGGGGAAATGTGATGCTTCTAAAAGTGAATAAAAGCTCCAAAGTCCTAGTATTTAAAGTACTAATCTGACATTAATGACATTATACAATATAATTAGTACTTGGTATTAATTATATCACCTAAATATAAATCCAATGATCACTGTGTGTAGTGTAAATAATCAACAGGTTATAAAAAGCCTCTCCTCCTCCCCTTTTCACACTGTGCACTTACTGAACACGTCCAACAGGGGGCAGTGCAACACAATACCTCAAAGCCCCTTTGCTTAAAAAGGTCAAATATTTATAATAAAAGAAATGAAAACCTGAATTATACTAAATTTAGTTTCCTATTTGCAGACATGCTTTTCTTATTATTGCTGAAATAGATTATACTGTAAAACTGTTTCTTTCTTTCTCTCATAAACAGTATAAAGGACTCGTGGTCTCATGATCTTCCTTCCTTCCTTTCTTTCGCTCTTTCTTTCTTTCCTTCTTTCTTTCCTTCTTATCTTCTTCCTGTTGCTTCCGCCCCTCTCGCTCTGTGGTTTGGGGGGGGGGGGGGGTATTGTTTCCACATGTTGATGCTGGGTTGGATGTTAATAATCAGCCTCACACTGTACACATGCTACTAGTTAATTACACAGTAAGTAGTCCCAGTGCTCACACAGCTGGATGTTCCTAACTCTCTCCAGCTGTCGGAGAGAAGCAGACTGAGCTCGTCCCTAAACATCAGACTTATTCAAAGTACAAGAAGTGTCATGGAAAACATGACGCTCAGTTTGATCATGTGAAATTTGATCAAAATGCATTTATACTGTTGCCAATAATAAGTGTGTAGTGCCTGTTTCATCTTAGGTTTTCACAAACTCAATTACATTTGACTGAAATGTGTGTTCTACAGCATGATAGCCCACGTTGCTCGATCTACAGACAGTGGAGTCATGGACCTCTCTTCTCTTTTGGCTTTTGTCCCTTAGAATATTTGGAAAGTTTGGGTCCCCATACTTTAAACTGTGCAGGGAAATAGTGGTAAGTCATAGCTGATCAAAGATAGGACGATTCGTTTTACTGTGGCCGATCACAGACAAAGATTCATTGACCCACAGATTTGGATAAACTTATTTTGTACACCTCCAACTTGGTCAGAGATGACTGATTTGTCCTTTAATTAATATCTAAAAACATAAAAACATAACCTGCTGTAGAATGTTGTGTGTTAAAGTTGCATCCAGTCATTTAAAGAGTTTGATTGATTGAAGTTTTCAGGTTCAGGTCGCAGTTCCCTCTGCGGCCACTGGAGCGCCCTCCTCTTCCTCTGTGGAGTCCAAAACGGAGATTTGGAGCAGGGGAGGAGGAGAGAGGGAGAGAGGGAGAGAGGGAGAGAGGAGGGGGGTGTGTGTGCCATTGATTGTAAGAGAGAGAGAGAGAGAGAGAGAGAGAGAGAGAGAGAGAGAGGTATTCAGTCCTGTTTTAATGGTAATCCAGGAGGCACACAGGAAAGGGGGACGCAGAAACTGAGAAGGACAGAGAGAGAGAAAGAGAGAGAGAGAGAAAGAGAGAGAGGGCAAATAAAAGTGGGGACAGGTTTATTTTACGCACGGTGGGGGGGGGAAACCCGAGGAAGAGGAGGGTGAAGGAGCGCTGGATTTGTTTTCCTCAGAATGTGTCTCCTCTCACTCCCATGACTCCGGGAGGATTCCAGCTGAACGCAGCCGCTCCGGAGGAATTGATGGTGTCTGTTCGGGGACGCGGAGCCGAGGGGAGGAATCTGAATGCGCTCGGCTGAACCATGCCAACCCTGTGGATCCTAACTTTGGCGATCACCCTGAGCCGAGGTGAGAGATGTTCGAACCCCGCGCAGCAGGAAGTGACACGAGCAGGGGAGAGATTCTGCAAACTTTTCTTTTTCATTTCTCCTCTGTCCATCCTCTTTGTCCTTGTTGTTTCCTCTGCTGTGTGTGTGTGTGTGTGTGTGTGTGCGGGAGGCTGTGCGCGCTCCGAGGCTGAGTCCAGTGCCTCTGCTATTGTGCGTCTATGTCTGGCACAGTGAGTGTGTGTGTGCGCGTGTGTGTGTTGTGTTATTTGTGCTGCCCTGGACATCATCATTACAGCTCAGTGGCGCTGAAGAGTTGGAGTCGTGGGGTGTTCAGGGTCTCTGCTCCGCTGGGGGAAAATGAGATTCAGAGTAGAGACACACGCACTTATACACACACACACACACGCACGCACGCACGCACACGCACGGTCCAGACGTGTTGCGTTCATTTTTCTTCAATTAAACGTGAATGGGACAGACGTGGAGCATCTGCACGCGACATCGCTTTGACGTGACCTTTGAAACGCACGAATAGATAAATGTGGTTGACACATGCATGCACACGCAGTGGGTCAACACAATATGCACGTATACACGCACAAACACACACTTTCTCTCTCACTCACACACACGCGCGCGCACGCACACACATTGCGCATAACCTGCCAGCCGGGGATGATAGATGAGGCACAGTCTGGTCACCGGGCTTTAACATGAGTCACACTGGATCAATTTCCAACACACACACACACACACACTCACGCGCATTCCATCAATCTCGGTGTGTGTGTGTGTGTGTGTGTGTGTGTGTGTAAGCAGTGGAGAGAAAAGGCCAGCGCGCAAGAGTCTCATGAGAGGGAAAGTCAATGTGTGTGTGTGTGTGTGTGTGTGTGTGTGTGTGTGTTAGAGACAGACCAGTGCGCCCTCTCCCTCTTAGCATGCAGGTAGAGTCTGGACGTGCTCGTGCCCGTGCACGCGGCCTGGCTGCGAACGTGCAGGTGCCAAGAAAAATTCATATTTTACCGTAAAGACAGAGACATATTCACTGGA
>CM048053.1:3055000-3145000 GCA_026259375.1 Verasper variegatus
AGGAGAGAGAGAGATGAGGAGTGTATGAGGGGGGAGAAGGAGGACAAGGAAGACATTTGGGGAGGAGGAAGACAACAGAGGAGTAAAGGAGGACAGCAGATGTTTGAGGGAGCTCAGAGGAGAAGCAGAAGAAACAGGAAGAAAGAGGTTTGAGGACAGGTGAATGAAGGAGGGGAATGAGGAGGAGGAGATGATGCAAACAGAAGTGGAAGAGGGGAGAGCATCCTTGAGATCAAGGGAGCTGGAGAAGGAGTGTGTGAGATGAGAGGAGGAAAAGAGAATGAGAGAATTTCGATGAGTGGAGGAGAGAAGGAAACACAAATGGACACAATATGGAGTTTGAAGGAAGGAGATCAGAGGAGGAGAGGATGAGGGCTGGAGCTGAATGTGGGTAGAAAGGAAAGAGCATTGGGCGAGGAGGAGAGAAAAGGAGGACGAGAGCAGGGCAGAGATTTATGGGGGATGACACAAGGAAGCAGGGAAATAAAGGTGGAGATGAGGAAATTGGAGGAGGAAAGAAGGATGGAAGACAGAGGGAGGAAATGCTAATGAGGGGGAAGCAGGAGAGAAGGATGGCATGAGGTGCAGTAAAGTGTGGATGAGGAGGAGAGGAGGAAGAAGGAGAGTCAGGGAGCAGAGATTTATGTGGAGGGGCTTGCAGCCAGGGAGTGGAGGGAAACAGCCAGGCCTATTATAAATGGGACTCTCCTGGGAGAGCAGGTCCTGGAGCTTTCCAGGCATTTCCACCGTATTTCACCGCGGCTCTGAAAGCTGCACGCTGCAATGCACAAAGCGCCGCCCTCGCCAGAGTCCTCAGCCCTGGGAGGATAAATAAAGTGGGTCCCTTCCACTGCACGCGTATTCAATAAAAGTGATAAAAGGCTGGAGGTAACCCTTAGCTTCAGTGGGAGGGAAAGTGAGAAACCAAACTGGCCACCCTCTCCACGGAGGAGCGTTCAAAGAAAACTCAGAGGGAAGTCAACAGAAAGGTCTGAGGGATCAAATAGTTTGTGTTCCGGCTTCTCTCTGTTTCTTTGTCTGCCTCTTGTTTTCTCTCGCTCGCTCACCGTCGGCGAGAGGTAGAGGGGGGGGGAGAGAGAGAGAGAGAACAATTGAATGGGCCTCCCACATAAAATCCATTCAGAGGCGTCTTGAGGAATGAGAATGAGAAATTGTCCGACGCAGTGAATCAAATCAATCTGATCCATTACAAGATCGCTATCAGAAGGTTTTCCCCTTTGTCTTTGCCCCGGATTATGCATGCTGCTGGATAAGTGTGTGCATGTGTTTCTACATATCTGTGTGTGTGTGTGTGTGTGTGTGTGTGTGTGTGTGTGTGAGTACTTGTGCTTATTCAATACCTGACGTAGCACCGTGTCTCATGTAATCAATGAAAGAATTACTCAGTTAACTCATGTGATTACTTGAACGACAGATTATCGAATTAAAAATTTGCCAGTTGTTAGAGCTCAGCGATAAATCTGAAATATACATAACGGCGGCCCGAGGGTCTGAGACGACATGTCAGGAGCGCGTCATCGCCATCTTTCTCTCTCTCTCTCTCTCTCTCTCTCTCTCTCTCTCTTTCTCTCTCTCTCTCTCGCTCTCTCTTTCTCTCTCTCTCTCTCTCTCTCTCTCTCTCTCTCTCTCTCTCTCTCTCTCTCTCTCTCTCTCTCTCTCTCTCTCTCTCTCTCTCTCTCTCTCTCCGCATTTCCTGTTCGAGCTCGTGACTGTTTACTGTAGAAAATAAAGACAAAATAAGGCCCCACAATAACCATCTTAAAAATGTGAAATCAATATTGACAACTGTGAAATACCAGAGAACAAATGTCGGGCTGAGGCGATAAAATGATGACAATAACTATCACAGTATAATTTCCATCAATAGCAATATTACTAAAGTTCAAATAAAGCCTATATCAATATCAAGCTTGTGCATTGTTTAAAACCTCAAATTTCACTTTAAACTGACATTGATTGTGATAATGATCGATATCAACATCAGTATATTAGTCTCAAAATGTGGAACAATACCTGTAATTGTTGGTTATATGTTTTAGTGATTATATTCACTATCAAGGTTTGGTGATTACAGCTTGAAATAGTCTAAGATTGGTTTAATTTTCTTTAATTAATACAATTAGAAGTTTTTTTCTTTTGCCAAACTAACCAACCTAAGCAACCAACATGGTCTTTTCCTCTTCACCGCAACCTCAACATCAGGAAACACAAATCAAACCTGTTTGGCGAATAACATGAATACAGTAAACCTCTTTTGTAGGAGACACATCTGCAAGAACACTGTCAAATAAAAACAGAATGTGCAGAACATTTTATATTACACTGCGTTTTATCCTCGTATAACAAGGCAGATACTAAATTCCATTAAGACTTAATATCTTATTGAAACTAACGCTTGCGCTAAAGGAAAAAAAGTTTGTAATATTTAATACATTTCCTCTGTAAAATCCGATGCATGAAGATCATAATCCTAATTTTTCACACCCTACAGACCCACTATCCACTGGCTCAACTTTCACTTAATTTAACATTTAGCTCTTTCCAATCACAGAGGCTTTTCCAAACTTATTTCCCTTATCACAAACGGGAACTTGTGTAACCAAATGATTTCATTGCATACGCGCCAATTTCCTTTTTTATTTCTTTTTTGAAGTCTCACGATATCCCTCCATTCCTTATGTTATTTCTTTTTTCCTTTGGTGGATTTTAAACGGTGATAAAAGAAGCAGCAGCGACTTAAAGATGGAGATGGACAACATGATTACGGATGATGAAAGCTGGTATCCATCACCACCCACTCTGTTTGTGTTTCCATCCTCCCTCCGTCTATCTGCCTGTTCCTCCTCTCTCCCCTCTTATGTTTTAATGTAAGTCGATAACTATCAGGAGCTGATAACACCCTGGGCTCCGCTCGGCTTGGTGAGGCTCGATGAGGCGAGGAGAGGAGAGGAGAGAGCGTGAGCGGAGTTGGGTGAGGTGGTGAAGTGTGGTGTGTGTGTGTGTGTGTGTGTGTGTGTGTGTGACACTATCTCCCCTCAGTGAGGCCTGATGCGCTCGGGTGCAGGAGATAAGCGAGCAGCTCTCAGCGCTGGCGGTGAGGGGGGGGGACAGTGACGTCACCGCTTGTCTCTCAATCCTGTGGCGGTAAATGAAGTTATGGTGGCACAGGTGGAGATTATGACAGAATTAGATTTGTCTCATTCACTCACCTCTATATTTACTTCTGTGCAGAGAACTGAGATCATTGGAAACTGAACACTTCTGTGATACTAAAATATGTTTTGGGATTTCCCACCGGACGCCGTTGTTGTTGTTGTTGTTGTACGTCATAATCAGAGACTTTAAAGGTTCAGGGTGTAGAATCTAGTGACACCTAGTGGTGGAGTTGCATGTTGCAGCTGAATACCCCTCACCTCACCCTCCCCTTACAAACATGACAGAGAACCTGTGGTGACCTTCAGTTGTCATAAAAACTCAAACAGTGTTTAGTTTGTCCAGTCTGGGCTACTGTAAAAAACATGGCGGCCTCTGTAGAGAGGACCCGATGTAAATATTGAAATTTAAAGTAACCATTATACCATATAGAGATTGTAAATGGTTTCAGACGCAGCCAATGTGTTTGTGGCCCATTGGGATTTTCTATTTTTGGGAGAGATGCACCTTAAAGTGTTTGCATGCAAGATCTTTACTGTTTTTCAGATAATCCATAATAACAGTGTGGTTTTGTTTGATCTAAGTGACTTGGTGAGTCATGACAGTGTGACAGCATGTGTTAACATCCTGGATCCTGAAAACCAAGCAGCTAAATGCAGCAGAGAGATTTCAAAATGTCACCCATGAAGAAGGCTTCATGTTCAGGTTGTGACATTATGGGAACGCAGTCTGATTCGAGGATGAAAATCTAGTTCCCAAGAGGTAAACCGATAACTTTAGGGATATGACTTATGGTTATGGTCTACGTGTGTGTGTGTCTGTGTGTGTGTGTCTGTGTGTGTGTGTGTGTGCCACAATAAATGCTGAGGGCCAGAGGAAAATAAAAAGAGTGGGTCTGCTACTACCCAGATGGGGCGAGCTAAAAAAAATAAAAAATAAAAGGGAGAGGAAGCAGAGAAGCAAAAGCGAGCGTGTTGGGGGAGAGCGAGAGAAAAAGATAATTTCTTAGCTCTTCTTTTAAATAAGTCTGTTTCTATAGCAACCATCCAACCAGCCGCTGGAGAGACAGTGAGCGGGAGGAGAGAGAGGGAGAAAGAGAGAGAGGGGAAAGTGGGGGTGCACCAGAGAGACAGACGGAGGGATAGAGAGAGAGAGAGAGAGAGAGAGAGAGAGAGAGCGTTACCATAGCAACGGAAGAAGAGGGAGGAAAAATGACTTGGAGAAACTTTAAAAAAAACATATAGGAAGAAAAGGAAAAGGCGAGATAAGCAAAGGAGTGAATTTACAGCACTGCAGCACGGAACGGTGTCGGGCCAGTTCTCGGCAAGTTAATTAAAAATGTGATTAATTACTCATCACTCGTTGGAGGAAAAAAAGAAAAAAGAGAGATTATATTACTTTTCTTATGGAGTTCAGTCGTGTGAGGGGGAGTTTCTCACGTCCAGGGTCCAGGATGTAAAAGTCTGTTTCTACATGAAGGTGAATTACAGTCGGAGCAGAGCATGAAACTGCGGAAGCGTATTGCATTCACTTGAGATAAAAACAAAAAAATATATATGCTCGGTTTTAACGAGATAAATAAGTCGTTAATTCTGAAAAACAGGTGAATACAATAGTATGAAACTCTCCTGGTTCAATGATCAGTAGAAAAGACGAGGTACTGTCATAGCCAATCAAAACGCTTCAAATACCTCCTGTTGAAGTTGTTGATTATACTTTGGTGAAACCTAAAGAAAGATCAGAATCAGAATCTGTCCAATTTTTGGATAATTTAGGCGTCTTAGTTGTGTTTTGTTCTCAACTAACACGACACAAACTAGACATTTAATCTATATCTTGTTAATTTCTTGTTAATTACAGAGGCAACAAAGACACTTGTGTCAAAATAAGGGAAACATCATAGTTTTGATTAAATGTAAATGAACATTGTAGAAACCAGATTCTTTCCCTGACTGCAGCTTCGTGCTGTGTGAGCGCCTGAACATCTTCGACAGACCTAAATAATGCTGTCAACTCCACAACACAATGTTTTGATGGTAAATAAAAAGGTTCTCAGTGATTTTCCTGCAATGTTTCATATATTTAAATGGTGAAATTCATCAATTTACAACATTTCATCATTATGTTAAGAGCATTTGCTCTTACAAAATACGTCTCATTGTTGACGTTTGTGTCTCAAAGCACATGGAGAAGATTCTGGGAAGACAAAAATAATCTGTGAAAATGTCTTAATAATGAAGCCTCACTGGGATCTCTTGAACTCCTCCCTCTTCAAAAATAAGTAATCACATTACTTCTCAACAGTGTAAATGTGAACTGAAGTCAGACCGAGCCCAGTGATGTGACTCCAGTGTAGCTGGGATATAAAGAGAGGCTGTGCTGTGATAATATTGGCTTTGGCTGCTGCCTGATTGTCCATTCTCAGCTCTTGACCACACATGACCTCCATCACTATGTGGAGAGGGCGAGCGAGCAAGGAAAAGCACTGGGGGGGGGGGGGGACGTGCGGAGGGAGGGAGAGAGAGAGAGGGAGGAAGAGGATTGATTGGTAGTCCCAGAGTTCAGACAGCTGACCACACAGGCCTCGATCCGTTCCCCCAAAAGCACTGAAGCTACATGATGATCCTAAATAAGAGCCGACGTGGGTCATGTGGGGCGACAGGGACCAAATTCTTCATCCTATAAACTGATGTGTGCACGATTGTACTTAGTGCACGAGCAGCACGTGTTGGGTTCTAGTGATGGACAAAGTCGAAAAGGTGCCGTGAGCTGCGTAAATGTGAATCATTTTAATTTACGTTTAATAGCTTTACGATCAAATGTGTTTTTAGCAAGTGATCTTTTATGAAAGTTCCTCTGATGGTTTGCGTCTGGATTTTAATTAATTTCTTTTTGACAGCAGTATACGGTAAAGATTGTAAAGCACAGGAGGAGTTTTATTTCCACCAGCTTTGAAGGATACCACTAGTTTGATTATGTGAAACTCTTTTAGATTTAGTGAAGGTTGAAGCTGAAGAGAAATATGAGTTTCAGTTAATCCAGCTGTATCTGCTCCTGGTGGTGGATTTACAGAGTAAGCAGAGTGGTTTGAAGGTTCTTCTGCTGGAAAACTCCCTCAAACATTTTACTCTTCAGCCGTTGTTGCTTAAATCACTGTAACGCTGTCAGAGAGAATTCAGCTCAAGGTTCCTCCGAATCCAGAATCACTCAGATTCCTTATCTCACTCCACTGATCAGTAAATTTAGAGCTTTACAAGACATCAAATTCAGTGTGAACGTTTAACCTGTAAAGACCTCATTCATCTCTGCCTTATAGTGTAGTATCTGTTTAAGTAAATGCTTTATAGTATATCTTCAGTATATTATATTATACATCTTTTAGTATATTCTTTGTAGTATGTCTTATATTATATAATAGCATATTTTAAGTACATTATACTACAGTATATATATGCTTTATACTATAGCTTATCTACATATTACCATTGTTCTTATATAAACTAACATATACTGGCTATAAACACCATCCGTGTACAATAGCAGCAGCTTGCCATGTTGTGTTTCTACACCTTGACACAATGCAACTTAAAAACTGCCTCATAAATAAGTGATAGCCTCTTAACTCGCTCTTTTTTTAATGCACAGGGTTAAATGCACAACAGCAGCCTGAACGTGATTTAGTTCTGAATTATTAAAAAGCTACTGTACTTTTATCCAACTTTTTCCTTCCATTGTAAAGTTTGGGTGTTAGCGCGCGACCTCACTGTGAATCGGAGCTTTTCGCCTTTTGTGTCTGTGTCTTGCTGAATTCCTGTTTTCTCAACAGCGCAGAGAGAGAATCTGGTAGATTTGTCCTTTGAAAGAGCTCAACAAAAGGTTCCCTCGTTATAACGCCGTACGGAGCCGGGTGAAATTAATGGGGTTTGGAACAAAAGGTTTCGAGAAAGATTTCCCCGACTATTCCCCCGCGCAATTATTTAATCCCTTGTAATTAGTCTCCGTGTTTGAAAAGGAATACACATTTTCTGTCTCCCCCTTTTTTCTCCCTCGTCAGTTGGAAGATGAAAATCGCAAGGAAGAAGAAAAACAGCCTGTAAACACCTGCTGGCTTTGAGCAGCAGTTATGATATAGTTTTCAGTCATTAACGATCTACGTTCCTCGTACTGGACCTCATCAGGGTTGTTATTTTCCACGAGGAACCGTCGCGATAATAAGACGTAAACTCTGGGCCAGCTCTTCTGCATAAATTAACCTTTTTGCGTTTAGCTCCAGTGCACTCAGACTCTCATCAGACCACTTTCTTCTTCTGCTTTTTATGGACCATGGCTGTTTGGTGAATTCTGCCCAGCAGATAATGAGCAGAGCGTCGTCATTTGAATTCTGGCTGAGCCCACACAGGACAGCTGTCTATTTTAAGCTATAGCTGCTGGCCAGCGAACCATTAGCCTGTTTTACACCGATAGCAAATAGCCATCAGGCGTAAATGCAAGCCAGTTAGCCAACAGCCATCTGCCGCGCGCTGCAATTATGTCGCTTTAAAGTGCTGTTGGAAATATAGTAATTATGAGTTGAGCGCGCATTAATGACCCAACACAATAGTAAATGTGCCCGGGAAAGGGGGGGGGGTTCTCGATGATACCTGTGTGTAACAGTCTGTAAAGTGCGTGGACGCTTTGTGAATACTGATGGAGTTTGTCAGGGCGGCGGTTGTTCTCTAAATAAACAAAAACAGACAAAACTACTTCTGTGATCATTTCACTTTTAATAGTGTCCAAAAGCAGTTATGCACAAAATTACATTTCCGTCCTCTGAGCTCAGCTGCAGCGGCGCTCGCTCTTGATGAGCTTTCAAAGCAGCGGGCGCCAACTGGAGGAGCAGGTTCGCCATTAGCCGCTTCCAGCTCCCTGTGCTGTTCACGTTGTGTTCAATGACAGTGGGCTCATTGAGACCGCTGCTCGCTCTCAGTGTAAATCCACAGGCTGCGTTCGGTGACTCTCTCCCTGGCAGTGACAGCCGCTGTAGTCAGCAGCACATTCAGGTCAAGCAAGTCGACTCATTCCGTCACATTCAGCCACGAGCCTTTCTGCTTTCACAACGCTCTGATTAAGTGGTACAATAGTTGCAAATCTGCTGCCGTGTTTGCTGAAGAGTAATTACGAGCGTCTGATAAGCGTTCTGGGGAAGTTTCCCAGCAACATGATTTCCACCGGGGCTCTATCTCAATTGAAAGTGATTGTCTTTGCCGAATTGGCTCAGCCATGATCCTGGAAACTGGCCTTTTCTCACGCACATGATAAGACAACAGATTGCCTTGTACGCCGTCCAACCAAGAATAATGCTGCAAGCTGTAATAATTTACACCATCCATCAGGGCTTCTCCACGACTACATGCCTGCTTCATCTCAGAGATAAGACCGCTGCACGCCGGCGATGTCTGGGAATGGTAAATGCCATGTCGGAGGCTCTAATTGGCCACAGAGAAAGCGGGCTGAGGCTTCTCACAGACGCATCATACAACATAAACACGTTGATGCAAATCAGGCCGTAGCAGGAGATGGGAAGTGGAGGAGGAGGAGGGTGGAGGGGGACGGGATATGAAGAACGAGGTTTCCCACTTTCTTAATGTGCCTTTTGTGTTGTTTGTGGTGTGTGAGTGTGTGTGTGTGTGTGTGTGTGTGTGTGTGTGTGTGTGGGTCGGCCTTGCTTCCCCTCTCTCAGGATCCCTCCGTCTGTGTTACCATGGGGACGGCATGCATCCTATATCGCTCCCTCTTAACCCCCACCACCACCACCACCACCATCACCACCATCACCACCTCCTCTCTCTTTTCCCTGTCTCCTTTACTCTCTGGTTTCAGTGTTACCATGGCGACACATGTCTGTCTCGTCTCTGCCTGCTACCTGTTTCACATGCGGCCCTCCTCCTCTGGGTCAGCCTCCTCATCTGTCCGTCTGCTCCTCCGTTTGTGTGTCTGCCGCTGGGTGTTTGTGTGGCCTCGCCGTGCGTCTCTTTGTTTGCTCTTTGTTTATTTGTCGGGTGTTTTATGTATTTGGACTGCGTGTGCGTCCGTGTGGCTGTTTTCCTGCGTCCGTCCCCTCGTCATGTGTTTGCTTTCTGTGTCTCGCTCCTTTTTTCCTCTGTTTCTCTCCGGCTCAGTGGCTGCCTGTCTGGCCACCAGGCTTTTCCACCTCTAATCCCCTCCTCTCCTCTTTCTGCTCTGCTGCTCGGCTCTGTCGTTCTCCTAACATCAACCCCTCTCTCTCCCCTCTCTCTCTCTCTCTGTACATATATATTTTTCCTCTTTCACCCCCTGACTCGTTTGTTTGCTCCCACATCAAAACACGAGGCTCTATCCATTGAATGTCACTGGGAACACACAGTCAAAAAAAAAATAAAAAAAGGAAAAAGAAAGGGAGGGATTTAGGTAATTTTTGCAGACAGCAGCTGTTGCTATGGTGACACAACTTTTGGATTTGCTGGGGAATGCGAGGGATGAATAGAGGGATCGACGGAGGGAGAGAAAATGTGTGAGGATTGGAAAAGGGGGTAAGAAAGAAAGAGAGGAAGCCATGTATTTGGCACCGGTGGTGCACGCTGACCCTGGTTTTTCCTTTCAGATGCATTTGGACATTTTGGGCAGGAAACCTCCATGATTGTTTCTGTTTTAGATTTTCCTATCTTTAATAATTCATTCAGATTTTATGCTGTCAGTCAGTTTTGTAAGAGCGGAGGCTAGTTTTTCCCCTAAATCTCACTTTGGATATGAAACCGTCCTCTGCTTGCTAATGCAGGTAGAAAGGCACTTCATTAAGCTGCCACTGGTACAACTGACCTTGCTTTGTTCTGCCTCCACTCCACTGTTAACCCTGGAAAAGAAAAACTGCCACCATCAGTCAAAAAAACACGGGGAATTTAAACGAAGCCAAACTCGACCCTTCCCCCGTCATCAAGAGTTTTCCTCTTTGTTTCATCGTGTTGCGAATGTGTCCGTCACTTCCTTCAAAACGGTGAATGTCATATTTAGGGTCGCACCCCCTCCCCTCTGTGTGCATTTAGGGGGAAAAGCATTTTATTATAATATGCATTGGAATATTCAAAGTAGGCAGGCAGGGGGGGTGATGAAGGAGACTGGAGCCTTTGGGTATTGATGTAGAGCTGTGGAATTAGCTGCGCAACTTGTATTGATTCAAGCTGTGAGGACTGGAATATGAAACGTGTGTGTGTGTGGGGGGGGGGGGGGGGGGTGGAGGGCAAAAGACCTTATCAATGAACTTGGGGAATGAAAGAGAGAGTGAAAGAGAATGAGGAGGGGGAACAAGGAAAAACCAGATTAACAGTCAGCAGAGAATTGAATTAAAGGGAGACAGAAGGAGAGAGTGGGTGCAGAAAGAAAAAGGAGATTATGAAGCAACACAGAGGAGGAGTACGACGAAAAGGAAGAGGGAAGAAAGGACGGGCACAAAGAATGTGAGGAGGAAGAGAGAAAGCAGAAACATGATGAATGAGCCGAGTGGCAACACGTAAGAAGGAAAGATCAAATAAACAGAGGAGCGAGGGAACGGGGCAGAGAGGTCAGGGCTCGCCGCCAGTGGCACTTTAGCCCGGAGACGCCACGCTGCAGTAAACCCTCCGCGCCTGGACACTGCCAATTATTAAAGGGAGGACAAAGTTGACAAATGTCAGAGTTTACGTTTCATTACAGGAGGCGGGGGAGAGGATGGAGAGAGGAGGAGGAGAAGAAGAAGGGAGAGAGGGAGGAAATGCCATGCATTCCATTAAGTGGCCGGAGAAGAAAAACCACAGAGAGAGGGAAGGGGAGGGGAGGAAATGAGAGAAATACAGGAAATGGAGGAGGAGGAGAGGTAGAGGAGGAGGGGGCAGGGATTAGACCACCCTACAGAAAGACAGATAGAGAGGGGGGGGGGGGGGTTATAAGCAAAGGAATGAAGAGCTCAATTCATCACTGCGCTGAACTGGGTCTTGACCTTTGAAAACGGAGTTAATGTTAGACACGGCAGCACTTAACATTCTGATGGCCTCTGTGTTTGTTCTTCAGCTGTAAAGCCAGAGCCTCACATTACGTCCAGTCCACTGTTCTCAGCGCTTTACAAGCCTCTCGCTGAGGGATAATAAGTTCCTGCGGGAGAGCAACACACCGATCAGGAGGCACGAGGCTCGTCTAAATGTGTCAAACGATCCCGAAAACCAGCCAACTAAGACATGTTGCTTATTCCTTTGTGCCGTGGAGATTCGTTGTTTTCCAAAAAAATGTGCAGAGAGCCACAATTTTTATGTTTTACTGGCATGAAAATCTCATCTGTGTGTATCTTTCTGTTTTTAAAGATTTACTGCCTGAGTGCTACACAGGGAAAGTCAGGGAAGTCAAATGGTATTGATGGACGAACACATTAGCTGTGTCCGACTCTATGGGACGAGGGAGGGTACCGATCACGTCGGAGCTTTAGTTGCCCGCAGGTAAACAGTGCGTGTGGCGAGCGAAAGAGGCGAAACACATTGACGAGAAATGCATCGGCCATCGGCTTTTAGATTCATCTGCATTCATTGGCAGATTGCTGTTAATAGAGGTCGCCCAAAATGTCGTCTGGATGTAAAACACAGACAAAAAGCATCACTGTTTGTGGTTTGTTCGGACTGTAAATGGAAAAACATCCACAGAGGCTTATTCATCACCAGAGGATCCCCAACGGCCTCTGGAGGATTCTGTCTACGAAGGTTTGGCCTCTGTCGGCAGAGGAGTTCGCGAGGGTCGATGCCGAAATGAGTCAGACAATTCCATCGTTAGCTTTCGTAGGTCGGCTCGTCAGCTTTGTCACCAGCTCGCAATGAATCGTGGGATCGGTGGAGAAGGATCCACCTGTTGGATCCTTTATTGCCGAGGAATGAAAGGAGGCATTTGTCAGCCGCATCTGACGAAGCTTTCAGAAAAGGGAAAGCCTTAGTTGTGTCACTTCATCAACCACAAGAAAAATTCAGAGCGATCAGATCAGGTTTATACTTTATACTAGGAGAGAGAAGAAACAATACAGGCTGACTTTCTGGTTCTGATCAGAGAAAGGCCGGGAACAATCATTTTTTGCTTTTGAAATGAAGGTAAAGGACCTTTCTGGGCTGAGTTAGGACATCTTTAGAAAGTGAAGTGCACGTCCTTTGAAAAAGCTTCCAATCGAGCTCGAAACAATCGGCTCCAGAAGCGATTCAGGAGATCAGGGCCGTGACTTCCTGCTGTAATGACGTTGGAAATTACCAGAAATGTGTTTTTATGCCTCAAACTAAAAATACGAATGTGTTTTCCGAGGATCATCCCGAGCAGTGCAGTGTTTAAATTTGTACATTTGAATTATAAGCGTCCTACATGAGCAGCATTTATCAAAAATAATGAAAGGTACAAGGTTAAAAGCAATTACAGATGCACCAATCCAGTTATTTGCCCCGCAAATAAATTCCTGAACCCAAACTCATTCTGTAATTTTAGTCCTGTGAAAGATGTATTTATATTTGTTGAGAGGGTTCATGAAATTGCATCACTGCATGAACCTTTTAAACCCCCTCACACGTTCTATTCTCACACAAGTAACACGTGATGTAGATGTGTGATAATATGTTTTGAGGACAGACACAGAAATTATAAATGGCACCAATCAGAGGCTGTTTAAGTTCGAAATGTATTTATTTTAAGTATTTACAGTTTTACACATGTTAACTTAAGTGGAAACAGTATTTTATTTAACTTTAATCAGTAAATCATCAGTAAATTCTTTTTTCCCGTCAGTGTATCGTGTGCAGTTGTTTGCATTAAACCTCCCTGAACGCACACGGCTCAGCGGCAAACAGCAGACAGACACAGTTTGTGACCAGCAGCAGAAGAAAGTGAAGCGTTCAGCAGCTAAACAGCCAGGTTCCTCCCTCAGGAGTCGGTGGAGACTAAAGACGGAGCTTAAAGAAAGTGAATACTGGAACTTGCATTCATCAAGTGGACACAAACACGATTGCAAAGTGAATGAAATGCAGCTCAGTAAAGTGCTGGATGTGCAAATCAGGGGGATTGATAACAAATTCATGAGATTAGCTTGTATCTGTAGTGGGATTCAAACGTTAGAGACCGTTTTTTGGATCCCCCTGTTCTATAATAATGAATAAATAGTAACGTGGATTAAGGAATTTAAGACGTAAACAAAATATTGACTAATAATCAAATTGGACTCATTCTAACAAAATTAAAAACAAACTGCAGACACACATTAACAACACATCTTAAATAACTCCGCAGGTTTCTCATGTGGTGATTTCAGTATGTGTGTGTGTGTGTGTGTGGGGGGGGGTTCTCCATTAGATGAGTCCATCGCTCCAAACCACAGATACTTTACTTTCCAATATAATGACGCGTGTCAGCCGGTGGTGTAACCTCGAGTCAAATCGTTGTTTTTCAGTAAACCCATTCCACCGCCTGGTAGCTGCTCTGATACGGTTCCTGTTCGAGAGGAAAGGAGAAAGTGGATGTTTGTTATCATCGCTGTAGCCCTGTAACAATTTCCTTGTAGAATTCAGGCCAAGATGAGTCATGAATGAGGCCTTGAACAAATTCCACTGATACACAGAGATCCTGGAAGTAACACATTCTCTGCAGTCAGAGAATCCGGTGGAAGCAGTTTCCGAGAGGACGGCCTTTGTTTCGTAAATGGCTTTGAAGTGTTTTGATGTTTCCTCGTGTCCTCGCGTCGTGTTGCATGTAACATGTCACATGCTGTCGACTCATATTTCTCTCGACTTTCTATTGTACTGTTTTAATTTGCCGCTCACTCAGCCTCGGCTGTTCGAGCCTCTATTAGCTCGGTGTGTTGTTCCAGCTCCTTTTTCAATACCGCAGCCAAGGAGGATGTTTTTGCCTCCGTCTTGTTTGTTTGTGAGCAAGTTAATGGAAAAAAACTACTGGGCAGATTATCAGGAAACTTGGTGGACGGATGTGGTTTGAGTCAGGGAAGATCCATTAAGTGTTCCTGTGAATTTCAACAAAGGGATCCAGGAACGTCTTTTGACATTTGCACTGATTTCCCACTGAATAATTAACTGTTCTTAGTGAAACAAATCAGGCATATTTGAGGGACTGTGTGTGAAACGTTTGGTGCAGCTTGAATAAAAGTGCTCTTCTGAGTGCCACTGTAGTTTTAATTTTTGTATATAGACCTAAAACTATTTCAAGTTTCGAAGGAAACCAAATACATCAGTCTGAACTTTGTGGAGATGCACGAGGAATCAAGAATAATTGCATCTTATGTAACCATGCTGTCATGTAAGTACTGCGTTTTGGATTTTACTCGATATATAAACCCGACATAAACCACCAGTTGGTGCATTATGAAGAATCCGTGGACTCAAAGCCTGAAACACTGTAAATGGCAGACGAGCAGATCTCACCGTCGTCTCCCCAAAGGACAAGAACAGTGGATTTTGCGACTGTGTGTTTTTTGCTGGAAAGAGAAAGACAACAAAAACCTGCCTGGAGTCTGATTGAAGCTTGACGCTCATTCAGGCCGCGAGAGAAAGCGAGCGATTTGTGATTCATGTCTTTGAGTGCTTGATATCTGGGGACTTGGGCGTATGTGAAGGGGGTTTGTGGGTAAACACTGGAACAGGTTTGTTTTGTGGAGCCGGATGAAGAGATGAAGTACATGAGAACACACACAGTGTCAATGTGCAGCGATCAAGGTGACTTGATTACAGAGATCACATCTTCATGTTCAGTAGAGAAACTTCACATTTGACTACTTCAGGTCTTTCAGACGTTTAGTGATTGTTTTGTTTTGAAAGACTTTCTTTCTAATATTTCTTATTATTTGTTATCATATTATCAAATTATCAAACCTGTATGACAAAAAAATGTAATTGAGTCTATTACAGTTTAACCATAAACTTTATAATGACAACTTTAATTAAGACAATAAACATGTTAAATGTTCATCTCTGTCACTTGTCACTTGTTCACTGGCTTACAACACAACACAAGTCAAACAACATGAAGACCTGCTCATTAAAAGCACAACAATGAATCTTTAATGCATCAGTAATTACCTCACATTGGAATACCTACTTTTAATTCTCCTGTTCACATTGCTCCTATTTCTGTTTACATGCTTTTTACTTATATTTACCTTAATTTCCAATGTGCTGCTTCTCAGACTCTAATGACGATTTTCAAGGCAGCACGAGACACTGAGATGATTTTAATTCACATTAACATTAGAGCGTCAGCTGCTAGTTCAGGTAAATTACAGCCGAAAAATCCTCAGTGTATAATACAGAACATTTGTACTTGTTTTCTTTGCCCCACGTGCACACGCATGCCTCTGCAGAGCAAGCACTTCTGTTTCGTCATACTGTCCGTGTGTGTGCTATTCTGTCTGTGTGTGTGTGTGTGTGTGTGTGTGTGTGCTATTCTGTCTGTGTGTGTGTGTGTGTGTGTGTGTGTGTGTGTGTGGACAGTCCGAGAGGCTGCTTCCCTGCTGATAGTCCTGTGACTGAGATATCCTCCCTCCAGCCTCCTCCTTATCTTCCTCCACCTCCTTCATACTTTGTCTAATGAAAAACCTTCTGCTCTAAACACAGACGCACACACTTACAACACACACACACACACACAGTCATGCACACACTGTCAGATAGAGATTTGGTGATGTACTGACACAAACACGTGCGGTCTTGATGCAAACCTCCCCCAAAAAGAATACACAAATAGCCTACACAACGAAAGTGAAGCAGACCGACTCAAGACGCCTGCTGACATGAACATATACATCTGTAAGACACTCACACACACGCACACACGCACACACGTCCCATGGCTCCGCATGTGGGAGCAAAGAGCCGCCTTTAAAAAGCGAGTCCTCCGGTCCAACTCCACAGAGATCGCTTTCATTTCCCTCCTCCCTCCAGCAGTCAGTCACAAAAACAAGATTTTCTCACTGATGATTTTTAGAGTAAAAGACTCAAATGAAAAATTCATCAAATTGGAAGCGAAGGCCAGGATGGTGCTGGTGTTGGTATTGAGTGTGTGTGCACGTCTCTCTTTGTGAGGAGCAGTTTCACTAACAGTCCTTGGCGAGGGAGGACTTTGTGACACACTGTGAAATGGGTGTTTGAAACTTTAGGGTTTGAATAAGGTAGATTGATGCATATATATATCTCAGTGAGTGTCCCCACAAAGATAGAAGCGCAAGTGTGTGTATGTGCATGAGGTTGTGCATGTGTTAGTGTGTACAACAAGAAATGGAACCGACGCATCTTTTCTGTGTCACTGCTTATGTCGCATGTCGCAAGAACCTCCAGGGGGCTGCAGACTACACACACACACACACTCACACACACTGCGATCATAATGGACACAAGTCATTATACATATGGTGCACACACTCTTGCACTTAACACACGCCTACAACACTCATACACACATGCATGCACACGCACACACGCAAGCATGCACTTCTGTCTCTGTGAGGACCCTGAACGACACAACGCGTCTCTCAGCCTCTTCCTTTAAACACAAACATCACAACTGAATGTTGAAACCAAACCTGACTCCAACATGAACCCGAAGCAAACTCTTAAACCACAGACAGCCCTTTAAAGGTGTTTCAGGAGGCAAGGACCGACCAGAACATCCTGATTCTCCTAAAAATGCATCTTCACAAAGATAAAAATCCATGTACACACACACACACACACACACACGTCATGTTCCTGCTCCACATCACTGGGGATAGAACCCAACCCATTCTGAACATTATAGAGAAATCAGTGCAAGTATCTGCTGTTAGAATAGAGAGGAGAGAATCAATTGTGCTTGTCATAACACACAAAACACACATAAACCCGTGTGTGTGTGTGTGTGTGTGTGTGTGTGTGTGTGTGTGTGTGTGTGTGTGTGTGTGTGTGTGTGTGTGTGTGTACACGCCGATGCAGAGGAGCAGAGGTTGACCCCAGGCTACCGGTTAATTAAAACTGTTCCGAGGAATGAGGGAGGAAGGGAGGGGGGAGAAAGAGAGAGGGAGGGAAAGGAAAACACAGAAAAAGACGAGTGGTTAGAAGAGAGATTGAAAAAAAAAGAGAGAGGGAACGAAGGAGGAGAAAAATGAGAGGAAAAGACAAGAAGGCAAAGAGAGAGAGAGAGAGAGAGAAAGTTTTCTGGCGTAGTTTGAGTTTTACTGAATCAAGAGTGAGTCAAACGTTCTCTCTGAAACAAACTCGCGATTTTTGTGGCACATTAATAAAGTTGTGTTTACTGATTATTAATTCATGCTCCCAAATTAATAGTCTGTGTTGATAAATTAAGAGAGCATGACATTAAAGAGTCGTGTAAAAAATGTCCGTAACATTATGTTTAATAGATGGAAAACATAATGTTTAATGATTTCAGTGGACGCTGAAACGTCACATGAGAGCATGAATGAGTTTGGGCTCTGATGTAGAGTTTAAGTTCATCCCGACAGTGTAGGGATTTAGAGGCTTGGAGACCTGTCCCCACAAAGCTGGACGAACACTACACCACTGTTGTCTAATTGTGTTTTCCTAGCAGCCGCCAGCAGCTTTGAGTTAGTGTTCACACAAAACATTCATCCAGTATGTACACCACTTATAATTTGAGTGTCCCAGAAGGAACCGATCCCAGCTGACATCAGGCGAGAGGCGAGGTTCACTCTGGACAGATCAACAGTGTGTCCCAGGGCTGACGTACGAGCCGCTTCGAGACATGAACTCTGGGAAATGTCCCAAAAAGTGGGTACGGACATTTTTCAGATGCGTGTTCACAACAAGAGGAAAATCTCTGGATCATTCAGACATTTTCTGGACGTTTTTTACGAGAGGGCTGGAATGGAAAAGTTCAGGAAAATACCCAGAGCTCAGTGCAATTTAAATTCTCCATTTAACCCAACTTACGTGTCTTTGGACTCTGGGAGGAAGCAGAAGAAACAGGGATAATACGCAAACTGGCCCATGGTTCAAACCCAGGACTTAATCTTGCTTTGAGGCGATGGTTCTAACCACTGTACCACCGTGCCATCCACAGGGAACAGCAGTATCCAAAAGGAAGATATACTTATGGGTATGAGTCACTAATTTGAGAACAGAAAAATAAAACCCACTCTGTTCACCTGCCAGACACCAGAGTTCAGACGGTGAAATGGAGCAGCTGTAGCTGTGTTGGGGGAAAGAGAAGAAAGAGAGCAAGAGAGAGAGAGAGAGAGAGAGGAAAAGTGAGAGAGCTGATTTGAGGTCATGTATGAAAGTGTGAACAGACGGAGACACAGTGACCTGGATGGAGGGTGTGAAGATGGAAGCTGAGAGTGAGAAACTAGGTATTTATTCCATACTGTTGAACAGGACTTTTAAGATGAATGGATTTCCTTTTTTTCCTTTTTACTTCACGCGATTCGTTCTTCTGACTTAACATCGATGAAGCTTTCTTATCATTGAGTGACAGGGAGGAGTGGAAGAGAGAGAGAGAGAGAGAGAGAGAGAGAGAGAGAGAGAGAGAGAGAGAGCGAGAGAGAGAGAGAGAGAGAGAGAGAGAGAGAGAGAGAGAGAGAAGAAACACAGGACAGCTCATGTTTTATTCACACAGCAAATATACAATCAATGTCTCTTTATATAATTCATGCTTCTAAATATTTCACTGTCAACAAGGCAATTAGCATTTTCAGAAGGCAGTGTTTGTGTGTGTGTGTGTGTGATTTGTGATCATGCCTTTATATATTTGTGTGTTTGTGCAAGTTTTCAGGTTTTGCACCAGGGTGTTGTGAGTTTGAAACGAGCCGACCCTGCCAAACAGGCTGCTAGGTCTGGGCAAAGGAGCGAGTGTGTGTCAAGAGGAAGAGGAGGAGGGAGAGTGTGTGTGTGTGTGTGTGTGTGTGTGTGTGTGTGTGTGTGTGTGTGTGTGTGTGTGTGTGCAGGGGTATGGGGGTTCACAGAAGGAGGAGCAAAGAGTGAAAAGCCTAGATTGAAGTTTGGTCTGTTTGTTCTCTCCCCCTTGTCCCACTTACATGTCCCCTGAGGAGCCCAGAGAAGGAAAAGCAGGCTGATGTGTGTGTGTGTGTGTGTGTGTGTGTGTATGTTCATAATTGTGTGTGTGTGTGTGTGTGTGTGTGTGTGTTTGTGCATGTGACACAATCTCGAAGAGAAAAAACTGAGCCAAAAAAGATCAGGATAAACAGATAAACAGACGGATTGAAATAGACAGACTGACAGCGAGACGGGGGAAGACGAGAGAGAGGAGACGTGAGCTGGAGAGGGCACAGAGACGGAGTCAGTTGGGAAATGAGTTCAGAAAAAAAGGAAATCATACATACAGTGGCACATGTACACGCACACACACACGGCAGCGCCACGGAGTGATTGACAGGGACCGACAGACACGCCTACAGACTGAAAAAAGGATGAGCGGAGGAGAGAGTGACAGAGGGAACAGGGGAAGACGCGCAGAGAGAGAGGGAGAGACGCAGTGATCCACAGCTGGATACAAATCGAAACGGACAGCAGAGGGACAAACAAAAAGACAGACGGAGAGACGGACCGAGCGACGGCCACTCGCCGTGTGTGTCTGTTTGTGTCCTCGGCTGCTCCGTCAAGCACCTTGTGTCCAACGCTCACTGTTTAAAGTAAATGACCCACAACATTGGGACGGTAACTGTAATGTCAGTTTTGCCGTGAGTGTCCCTCGACAGACAGCACCGCTGCTCTCACTGTCGGGTTATGTCAGTGCTTTGGAGGGAAATCGTCTGCAGCAGAGGAAATGAGGCCTTCTCTGTTTGTCTGGTTTTAATGGAGAAACAACTCAAACAACTGCCACTCCATCGGAAACGCTTCAAAGTGAAGAGTGCCTCATGATTGTCGGACGTTGGCTCTGTCGGAAATAAATAGATCACAGTTTAAGGGTCATATCTTTAAGAGTCGCCCCTTTTAGACTGTTTATGTCCCATTTTACAGTTTCCCCCCAAATACAGAGACATGATAGATAGATAGATAGATAGATAGATAGATAGATAGATAGATAGATAGATAGATAGATAGATAGATAGATAGATGGATAGATAGATAGATAGATAGATGGATAGATAGATAGATAGATGGATAGATAGATAGATAGATAGATAGATAGATAGATAGATAGATAGATAGATAGATAGCTGGATAGATAGATAGATAGATAGATAGATAGATAGATAGATAGATAGATAGATAGATAGATAGCTGGATAGATGGATAGATAGATAGATAAAGGGACACTTGTAATAAACATGTTATAAAGCAGACAAAAGTAGAAGATTTATCATATTAAAACAGAATGATTTCGTAGAATAGATTTTTAAAACAAGAGGAAGTAAAAGTTCAGGGTAAAAACATGAACTTCTGTCCAGACAAAGTAAAAAGCAAATCACAAATTTGAATGTCCGATTCTAAAATCACATGTTTAAATACACAACACGTATTATTAGTACGTTAACGGCACCCAGAGCCCAGCAGTCCCCTCTTGAAACCACATTTAAATTCACTAGATCAGGATTTTTATTTAGATCTGGATCTGCACCAAAATCTAATGTGTTCTTTGACCTTTATCACATCTTTCCACCGGGTTTCATGGAAATCTGTCCTGTAGTTGTTGCGTAATCCTGCTGCAGACAAACAAACGCAGACCTGAACATTTCCTCCTCTGCAGAGGTAATAATCAAAGTGTAGAAATATTCATTCAGCCCAGAGTTTTGTGCAAAGTGCTGTACACACGGGTGTTTTAACTCTGTTACCTGTGGTTATTGCTACTTACTTTTTCCATCCAAGCTCCACCCAGAGACTGTTACTGCCTCCAAACCTGACTGTAGCAAGATGGTGGCAAACTCTGCAATATGTTAGTGTTAGTTTTTTTACAGTCTGTTGTCAGAGTGAGCAGTGGAAGTCAGAAAGAAAGGTCCCACCCACTCAAAATTTCATCAGCAGAAAGTAAAACTTCATCCACTGGAAATCTGTGCAGCAGTTTGAGCTGCGTCAATCTGTCAGGCAGTCTTCGCTTGGAGAGGCTGCAGCTGTGCCGTGAGAGAAAGAGAGAAACAGAGAGAGTGTGGGAGAAAGGCAATTTCCATTTAGAGCAGAGATCCAACCTATTACCTTTAATTCTGGCCCCCGAAGCTAATTTCTCTCAGATCGCTTTTAAAATTGTATTTTCCCAAAGACGGACTTGATTCAACCTAAATATCAGGTACAAAGAGACTCCCGGTCCCCTGGAGACGAATCAGAACCGCCCGGGTCGAATCGTGATGTCGAAACCCGGCGTGATTGACAGATCATCTCTGGAAGATGCAGTAAAGTAACATTGATGCTACTCATGAGATGTGTCTCAATGCAGGGGCTTCATCCTTCTATGCATCGGGGTCGCGGATACTGCGTGATCGACAACTCGTACCGTCCAATGGCTGCAGGTTGCAGGTGTAGGTGGGCGTGCAGTGTCCACGTGCACAGTCAGGCTCCACCCCTTACTCCTCCAAATATGGGTAGTTCTGGCCTCCAGGAATTAAAGATGGCGCCGGACACGATGTGAAACACGAGGATTGTTTGACAAAAAAAAAGTTTCTCTTCGCATCGAGTCGAGCGATTCCCTAAACTACACTTCCAATCCAAAACATACAGTATGTGACAGACTCCAGATCAGCGCACACAAGTCGTGGAAAAAGCCGCAGACTTTATGTACATTATTTGCAGGAGCGAGATCAGATCTTCAAAGTCTGCAGCAGCTGAGGTATCTTGCACTTACATCAGAGAAAAGAGACGATGAATGTTGAATGCTGCCGGCCTGTGAAGTTCTGACAAAAAAAAAAGAAGCAGGGCCTCCAACACTCAGCTTTTGGCAAGATTTCACAGCCGCTCAGTGCAGCTCTATTATATCTATGCATTAGGAAATGTAGGAACTGCAAGAAAAAGTGTCAGGCAGTCGCTGTGGGAAGGAGGGAAGGAGTTTTAAGTGAATTTTTGAGATGCAGGGAAGAAAATAAAATGCAAATGAGGTGTGTTTCTGTCAGCGGCGTTGAAGGAAATAAATTGAATTTCCACACGGACTTTCGGGAACAGATTTCTATTTGGAAACTTGTTATCGTGCTCTCGTGTCGGAGGGTGTAAGTGATATTTCATGCTTTCGTTTTCGAGATGGAAATCAAGGGACGCACTTTGCATACTGCGAGGCGCTGACCACAGTGGCACACGGAGCGCTACACAACATGTGCGTTTTCCTTTTTGACGAGAAGGTCACGGTTTACCCAGAACATCTCACAACAAATCTCTTAACCTGCGGACCTTTCTTTTTGTTTTTCTTTGTGAGAACTTGACATTTACATTCAGTTATTGTTTTATTCATTGGACGGCAGCCCGGGCTCCTGCTCATGCAGCATTTACTGCAGCAACTCCATGAAAACTCTCATCAACAATTAGATCAAACCACAGGAACATTGCATTTATGTGGCAGCAGAGGCTCGGATTTTATTTGTCATCATTAAAATTAAAGAATCCTCATCCCCCGTTTGCGGCGGAGCTCGTCTGTCCTCGTGTTCATGAGGCTGCAGCGATGTTATTTCTCTCTTCACTGTTTCACTTCACAGCAGAATCTCAT
This sequence comes from Verasper variegatus, assembly GCA_026259375.1. NCBI lineage: Eukaryota > Metazoa > Chordata > Actinopteri > Pleuronectiformes > Pleuronectidae > Verasper > Verasper variegatus. The sequence continues at coordinate 3,077,837 of CM048053.1, forward strand.
CTCCTCTGCCTCAGCGGAGTTCACATCACCAATTCTTATTGAAGGGGAAATCGCACAGCCATTGCCGAGCGAGGTCGTTATTTGGATAATGACTAATCTGCTCCCGACTTAGTTCCATTCCTCTGATCTGACGTCCAGGTTGGAGTCAGAGGATGTGGCTAATGATGTGGCTGCAGTGTTGTCTGGGAATGTAGAGTGTATATACACACACACACACACACACACACACGCTCATGCACAGACACACACAGAGGAAGTACTTGCACACACTCTATTATAAGTTGCTGCCGTAATCTAAGTACTTATGTCACTCACACAAACATTTGATCTTAACACCATGAGCTTCATTTAAATTCCTATTATTATAATAGCATGTTTTCCACATTGTCCCAGTATGTAATATACTATTACTATATTACATACTGGGACATTTCCTCTTTACTGGTAATTTGTCCGTCTCTGCTGTAACTTACGGGGTAAACGACGTACGACGAAAAAGATCTTGCTACACACGTCATTCGTAATTGATCACGTATATTCATTGAATAAAACTTTAATATTTTACGTCAAGTAGTTTTTCATTGGCAATGGAGGTGAAGACGACTCCCATGATCCATCACTGCTTCACGAGGTCACCGAGCCAGGTCTGTTATTGTTTTGATTGAGAGGCCCCTAGTGGCCGGAGGTTCATATTTTACATTTAAATATTCTCTATCTACACATTTCACATACGTCATTTCTTATTTATAGTGAAAGATTCAATCGATATCTTAGGTGAGCTGCTTAAATACATGACATGAAGATTAGTGTTAAGGACATTATGCATATTTTTGAATAATCATATTCACATGAATAAAATCTCTGTAAACTTTAGACCTGATCCTCAATAAGAAAAAGTTTTTCACTTGGCAGACGCTCTACTTATAAATCAAATGACTTCCTCTAATAAAAAAGAGGATTCTCACCTCACTTAACTCACATAAAATCACCCAACTCTGCAGCTCTTCATCAGCTTTTTTAGCACCTTTTATTTTAGGTCTCTTGCACATTTATAATAATAAAAAAAAGGTGCCCGGCTCCCTCAGTTCTCTCACCTCAGCTCTCTCACCATGCAGCTGCAGCACCAAGCAGCTGCTTTCAGCAGAAAACGCTTCGGCAAAGCCGCCGCTGGTTGAGTTGGAAACCGACACGAAGCCAAAGGGAAAGTGAAAAACTGGATTTCTCAACTCAGGTGAATGTTAATGCTGCAGTTTTTAGGGCTTTTTTTTGCCAGCACATTAGATATTAACAGCTTCCTAAAGTGATGATATGTGTTTCTGCAGTCAAGTGATAAAAATAGACAATAAGTGCCCGACATTACTTCTCAGTTTATTCCAAACTACAGACTACTGGATTTATCCTCCTCTGCCTGTGTAACAAACACATATTCTTCTATTCTTCTAAGGACCTTCAGTGACTGAATGTGGACCCTTACTGTAACTTACACCTGATTCCAAAGTTCAACCATAAAGCTCGGCTCTGTAGCGAGGACCTGACAGACATCGGTCCTCAGAAAGATAGAAGCACGAGGAAACACACGTCCACATCCATCCGTGCACTCAGTCTAATTTTTATCGAATGCAACGTTCACAGGCATTGACCTGCTCACTCATACGCGTTCACTCTCACATGCACCAAAAAACACACACTGACAAACACCACCCCCACTCCTCACACACACACATACATTCCTGCCCCGCCAACAGTGGACTGTTGTGCTGCTGTATTTTTTGGACCACTATTCAAAACGTTTAAATAAAATCATAGTCGCTATCTTGGAAAAGCCCCTAATGTATAGACTTCGTAAATTATATATACGTCACACATACACTATAGTATAGTGTAAGTGACATATATTGGCAGCTGTACACCATCTTCTCAGTCGTCCTCTGACTCATTGAGCCGTCTGGTCAGGACGAGTCGAGCAGCGTTTCTTAGTGTCACTCGGTCGGACGTCAGACGTCAGAATTCACCGAGTTAACTGAAGCCTGAACCCACAGCCTTATAATTTATAACATCTGAGCTGTATTACTCACAGCGTTGTGAACCTACACTTTGGGTGGAGACGAATCCACTGGGCCTCATGAAGCAGTCGACTTTGTCTTTAACCGCAGACTGCACGTCCCCCGAGGGGTCCCTGCACAGTTTGCAGGTTAGAATGCAAAGTTTAATTTCCATGAGTCTACGTCTGAATCTTGAGGTGCAACAGTTCTAATCTCAAAAAACAATGACGGTTAATAGACGATGTTCTAAGAGTTTATGTCTTATATACATACACAGATCCATAAATATTAGTAGCTAGCGGACCAAGACTCTACTCAACTACAGTATAAAGGCACTTGTGTTTGTGTGTGATCGTCTGTGCTGTGTACGATCCAGAATATCATAGAATCAGTGAGCTCATCAGGTTGCTGTGGCTCCCCGCCATCCATCTTTTGTCTTGAATGGGAATGGATACAATCTGCATTCACTCCCGGGTCAATTGACTCAGCAGCACACACGGGTATTTTATCGCTTCAGGCTTCGATCGGCAATGATGGAAACTTGAGGTTTAAATTTGGCGAGACAGTGAAGTGAGAGAGAGCTTCTCAGTTTGTAATGATGCACCGGTGGAATGATGGTGACAACTACGGTCTGCATGTCTTTGGACTGTGGGAGGAAGCCAGATTCAAACCGGGAACCTTCTTGCTGTGAGGCATCAGTGCTAACAGCACGATGAGGAAGATGAAGAGTGGCTAATGTTTGGGGTTTTTTATGTGCTTGTCCAGTATTTCATGGGGTCCACAGTTGGATAGATATGTAAACACACTCACACACACACACACACACACACACACACACACACACACACACATGCACAATTGCCCTCCTCTTCGCACATGGTTTTTCACTCCATGCTCATTTGGTGATGTTAATGCTACCAGACATGTACAGTGTGCTCTAACAGCGGAGGGAGGGATGTGTGTGTGTGTTTTAAGTTTGTGTGTGTCTGAGCGCAAGAGTGTATGTGTGAATGTGTGTGTGGATACGTGTGTGTACTTACCACTCTTAAAAACCAATTAACAGCGCACAGCAGCCGACCCCCCCCCAACCCCAACCCCCCCCCCCCCAACCCCCTTCCGTCCAAATGAAGAGGTGAATTAAACATCACCGAGACCAGATGGGAAGAAATCAGACAGAGAAAGAGAGAGGGATGAATAATTGAAGACGGAGAGGATCATAAAAAAAAGAGGGAAATAAAACTGAAATAAGAGATGAAATGAAATGTAAGAAAGCAGAAGTCAATTAGAGAGACTGGGAGAGAGCTGCAGGGAGAAGCAGATAGGAAGAGAGGGGAGGGGATCGCTGCCAGTGTGTGTGCGTGTGTGTGTGTGTGTGTGTGTGTGTGTGTGTGTGTGTGTGTGTGTGTGTGTGTGTGTGTGTGTGTGCCTGGGAGCATGTGCACACTGTGTTCATGTGTGTCTCTTTCTTTTTTTATTCCGGAAAAGAGTGAAACTAACACAAGCCAGTTGGTTGAAGTCCACCGCACCATAATCAGGTCGGATGCAGAACAGTGATGATTAGACCAAACTCGCTCTTACTGAACGGAACTTCACTATATTACATGTGGCTTCATCTGAGTGTGTGTGTGTGTGTGTGTGTGTGTGTGTGTGTGTGTGTGTGTGTGTGACTACCAAACGTGATTTGTGCAAATAGCTAGATGCAAATGTTGGCACAGTCACATGTAACGTTTCAAAGTTCAGATCAGTCATGCAGGTCTCGATTATACTAAATACTAATCACACGCGTCGAACATGAATTTGTAAAATCGGATTATAAAAGTAACGAGAGTGATTCTCAGCTTTCCCCTTTTTTTAAATTCAGAGTTCACACACTCATCGACGTACAAGTCCCCGGATTATCGTCGAGATCCATGAATTCTTCTCTGAGAAATCAATGAAAATGTGGGAAAAAGTGTGTCACACATGTGTTAACTGTGTAAAAGAAAGTGGGGAAAGTTAGTTTTAGTTTAATCTCACTGACGAACAAACGAAACATTAGAGGAAAGGTTGTGGGAGATTGTGTTTACTGCTCCTCTTTGACGGTTAGTTCTGGTTTATTTTGAATCCTGTAGTGTCGGTCATTGTCGACACATGATAATAATATCATTGTACTCACTAAGTTGATTATTGATATCTGGGAACATGGAAACGTTGAAGTCACATGAGTCTAAACAAGGTTTGTGAGAGAAGAGAACGGTAAACTGTAAAAAATGAACAAACCCAAGTATTGGTTTCACCTTCACATGAGGAGTTTTAGATCCCGTGGCTGAACTGTTGGTTTGTGCTGGTCTGATTATCTGGGCCCGGTTCCAGGTTTGGAGGAAACTCAGAGTTTGTTAATCCTGCAGAGATGGCGTAGCCAGAAACTGAGATGACTTTCACCCTCCGTCAGTTTCTGTGGTAACTTTCTCCGTGACCTTAAACCTTTAACAAAAGTTTCTCCTGCTGAGCCTGAAGGAGCCGGGAGAGACGCCGCTTCATTTCCTCATTCACACGTAACAAAGAGTCGGATAAGTTTGTGTGAGGAAAGAAAGTCTTTGACTGTACATGTGGTAATAACGAGGCTCGTTATCACATCATATCAGAGAGGATTTCTCTGTGAGGACTTCATGACTTGGGGCCTTTTAACTTTGAGGAACTTTTAAATACATAAAAAAACCAACTGTATATCATATGTCTCCTTTAGATGGAAGAAGTTTTTAACATAAATGCTTTTAAACAAATCACAAAAATCATTACTTTATTTCTGGGTCAGGATCAAGTTGATAAACAAGTTAAATCTGTTTTAATTATTCTCATGTGGCTCCAGCACTTTGTCCCCGTGAGGCCCAAACTACAAAAGTAAGATACTCAAGTTGTGAGCAAATTGGAATTTATCCTTTAAAACTCTCACATTAACACATTGATTAAAAACAGGGAGCAATAGTGAAAGTAATCCTGGGGCTCTCTCATTAAAAGTGATCTGTAGATTAGCAGTAGATTAGTGTTTCTGGACCAGGAAAACTAATCCCTCCAATGATTTTCGTGTAAATACATAAATCAAGTTTGATGTTTTTATGTCACCAAGCAAAAAGGATCCAAAAGTGTAATTGAGTACAATTGTTTGTGTGAGTGTTTGTGTAGTTTGTGCAGTGAGTGTGTGTGTGTGGTTTGCCTGAGTAGCTTTATGTGACTTGTCTTTGTGTATGATTGTGTGTCTCTGCATTCACACATTGCTAACTGCCCCTGGATGAGTGTGTGCGTGTGATTTCCAATAACTGCTCCTCTGCGGTGGGCGTCACGCTGCTCCTCTGTTCCGCTCCAAGTGTTTGTGCGTGGAAATAAAAACTGTTTGGCGGAGAGGGGGACTCTGGGAAATCACAGAGCTGATGTTTACAGAAAACAGCGAGCGAGCCGGGACACACAGTGACACAGTTATGATCTCCGTGTCCGTCCCTCTGTGTCCTCCTCCCTCTCTCTCTGTCTGCGCCCGTGTTCATCTCTGTCACTTTTAATGCCGTGTGCTTCAGGGGCATAAATATTGCATGGAGGATATTTCGGAAACATCAAAATAAACAAGGCAGCAGTAAACATATCATCCCGGAGGAGCGATGCGGCCGCCCCTCATGGCTAATCACAAACAAACAGGTCGCTGTGTTCTGAACTCTGTGTGGAAACGACTGCAGGGACACACGGGTTTGTGACGGGACAGAAAACCCTGAAGACTCCACTGCAGACCTGCGTGGACCATCAGTGGTTCCCCATATAAGGAGGATAAATGGAGCAGAAACATCCCAATAGCAAGTGCCAATTAATAAACAAATCCAATAAGATGCAACGATGCATTAAAGCCTGTTTCCCCTGCACATCCAACATCTGACTCTGGCTCTCGCTGCTCTTTCGCTCATCATCCATCAGCAGCGTTAGAGCTTTGCCAGCAGTGATGATGGAGACGTATCGTTCAGATCAACACAGCTGAGACGCAGGTCTCGTGGTTTTGGCAGCGTCGCATTTCACAACGAATGTCACTCGTACATTTCACATTTGTGAGATGTGTGAAACTTTGAAGCTCATGCACGGGTCACATTAAATATCTCATGTTCATTGGTGATAGAGATAAAGTTCAAAAAGTCAAAAGGTTCTTCTGACCTCTTGTGAAATGAGACTGAATCTGAGTCAATGCCAGAAAATGTGAAATCTCGTCTGTAAGCAAGGTTCAGAACCATATTCACCCCATTGTCTTCTTCTCTTTCTTTTTGTCTGTGACTCTCTCTTTCTCCCCCCCCACTCTCTCTCTCTCTCTCTCTCTCTCACACACACACACACACTTTTTTAAATCTCCCGTCCACACTTTGCCCTTTGCTGCCTTTTCAGAAATGGCAAATATATGCACACAGCATATGCAACACAACAGTGACAGATATGCATGCAGGCATGCGTGTAAACACGGACAATATTCACACGTGCACACGCACACAACACACAGGGGCAGCGTGCGCTCTCCTGCATGAGAGTGGTGTGTGGTAGTTGAAATGGGAGCGAGTCGTGGCCCGGAGGCAGAGCCGGGACATGAATACACGGAGAGGGTCGGCCTGGCAGTTTTTATGGTCGGGGGTGAGGAGGAGACGGCTTTAGGGTGTGCGGGGCCACGGTTTGGGGTCAGACCTCACAAACTGTCTTCTCCTTTCTGCATAGGAATGGGTTTCTTGCGGGAAATAGTATTTGGCCTCGGGCAGCCATGCAGGAGGTCTTCAGCTCAAACGCTGGACGCATTCTTTAGTCCAGACTGTGACCACTTTTCTTATCAGTTTGAATAACTTCCCACTTTGAAGCCACGAAGGCAGTTAAATTAAAAACTAAAAACAATAGGAATGCATGAGAGGTAAGATTTGGTTTGACGGAGCAGTGATGTGATGTTGAGCCTTCGACGCTGGAACAGATATCCTGCAGGAACAGTTACTGTCAGCTTAGGTTGTTTTTTTTGTTCTTTATTTCTGAGCCATGGCGACAAATATTAATGGGAAACTGGTCATTGTGGGAACATGTGAAAGATACAGTACAGATAATTGAAAGGCATATACCTTAAACTTCAGTATATAGTGTAGGGAAGACGTGACAGTAGCTTGACCCCATTAACCATCGATAACCAAACTGAACAGTAGAGGTGTTGGATCAGAAAACGCTCCAGTAACTCATATTGTGGCAGTGATTCATCCAGCAGGGCTGAGATCAGTAAACACTTGTGTGTGCTGTAAGCGACGGCAATGACAAATAATGTATTTTGTCAATTAGTTTGTAGCACTGCTTGTTTTGTTTGTCTCGTGTGTGCTCCAGACATTAAACGGCCGCACTGCAGTTTGCAATTTATGCAGCGTTTGGAGGACAGACTCAACCCCCGAAAAACTTCCCTGCATAAATGCATGAGGCAGCTCGTCCTAGATTAGGCATTTCTAAAAGTCTGGTCAATTCAGATCCATGTGTTTGTTCTCAATCAGAATTATGTTCACGTTTTCTACGAGAAGTTCAGTCCCTCCATTCCAGGAAAGTCAACGTTTTCCATTGAATCTGAACACTTCGGCTTGTGTATCATGCAATATGTCGAAATATCTACAATGCCGTGCGATGTGTGTACTTTATATTTAAGAGTATAAACTGAGTGAGTTGGATATTCTTTCTGTGGAGGTTTAATAAAACTGTCTGATGGAAAAATAGGACAAAAGTTATTAAGGATAATATGTTTGGACATCGAGGCTGTAATTGTGAAGCTGTGTCTATTGTACCACTGGGTGCATTATGCAATGAGACGGAGAGAGAGGAAGAGGAGATATACCTAACATCATCCCTCAGGGTAATGATGCAGAGAGGTAAAGACGGAACAGATGAAAAGAGAGGAGGAGGAGGAGGAGGAGGAGGGAGGCTGAGACCGAGACCAACAGAGGAAACAGGCAGAGGAGAGGAACGATACAGGAGGAAGGGAAAGAGGAGAGAGGAAGTGAGAATGGTGGAAAAACACAAAGAAAGAAATGTGATGAGGTGAGATGCTGGAAAACAAGCTGGGGTGATGAAAAAGAAGAAGAGCGAGAGAAGGAGTGAAGAAGAAGAAGAAGAAGAAGAGCGAGAGAACAAAGGAGCGATACAGGCTGGAGAAAAGATGAGTGAAGGTTTTCTAAAAGAGAAAAGGAAAAGGAGGAAGATGAAACAAGGTGGGAAGGAGTAAGACAGAAAAAGTGAAAGGTGGATGAAGAGAAAGAGAAAGTTAGATGAGATGTGAGATGATAGAGAGAAGCATGGGAAGTGAAGACAAGTGAGGAAGGGAGAAGAGAAGAGAGGAAGAGCACATTTTGTGTTTTAAAATTAAGTGATGTCAAAGTGTGTCTTATGTGTGTGTGTGTGTCTGTGAGTCTGTGTGTCTTATGTGTGTGTGTGTGTCTGGGTCTAAATCTGTTTACACAAAAGTAGTAATTACAGTTAAGGTTATAAAGTCTCCAGGAAATAAATGTAAGTCAATGCAACGTCCTCAGAAATCATGGAGATAATGCTGTGTGTGTGTGTGTGTGTGTGTGTGTGTGTGTGTGTGTGTGTGTGTGTGTGTGTGTGTGTCTGTTGGTGGGGGGGTATCCCGTAGGGTTAATTACATCTCTGTTCTCTGTCAGTGCAGCTCTCTCCTCCGCAATCTGAGTCCCTGCTGTAGGCTGACAGGCCGCACACACACACACACACACACACACACACACACACACACACACACACACACACACTAATATGGACCCACATTTTTGCAAACGCAGATATACTCTGCACTCAAATATTGCAACACACGAGTAGAAATGTTCTGTCTCCTCCTTTTTGTCTTTCTGTCACAATTTCTCTCTCTCTCTCTCTCTCTCTCTCTCTCTCTCTCTCTCTCTCTCTCTCTCTCTCTCTCTCTCTCTCTCTCTCTCTGTCTCTCTGTCTCTCTCTGTCACACACACACACACACACATCACAGTCTGTCCCAGGAGAACTGTGCGTTGTTCTGTGCAGAGTTAGACACGAGGAATCGGGCCCATACTCGTAATAGCTGTTAATTTTGCATAAATCATGCATAACATGACCCACATGTAAATCACTCATGTCAGCAGGATATCACATCCCAGCAGCGCCGTCTTCTTCTTCTTCTTCTTCCTCTTCCTCTTCCTCTTCTTCTTCTCTGTAGGAAACAGCACCCACTTCCCTCATCACAGTTTTGTCTCTTCCTCAACTTGAAAGTCAAAGAGCTGCACCATGACTCCAGTTTCATTATTATCGCTAATATCGAAATTTATATTTTGAGGGTGGTGTAAATTGTACAAAGGAATAAAGATAAATTGAATTACTTCCCGAGTTACATACTGGATGTATAAATACACAATTATGTCAGGTGGGTGTTAAGTTAAGTTTTTGACATCATTTTTCTGCAAGTTGTGTTTCAAGACAACTTCGTTCAACAGCCTGAGAAAGAGCTTGAACTTGTGTTGAACTGTTAGTTGAACTTGCATAGTTTATCAAAATTGCATTTCATTCTAGTCTATTTGACTTTATAGTTGTGTTTTCTCAAGTTCATGTCTCTCCACTTGTTTGTAGAAAGGATATTTTAAAAGGTCAAAGGTCGACATGGTCGACCTGCAGTAGATGCATATGATATGACTTGTGTCCCTGCTCCACCTAAATGTCCCTTTAAGGACATTTCACTGTTCACACATCAGAGCAAATCTTTATATATTATTTCATTATCTTATCATTTGACCAGAATAATCAGGGGAAAACAAAAACACAACAAAACGACAGCTTCACAACAGTAATTTAAAAATGTGTTAGAGAAGACTTTCCCTTTAACTTCAAAAGGCAGCGGTCGGTGCTGAACCGTCTTGATTCCGTGTTGACGAAACATCACAGTGCTTCTCTTTAAAGATGTGAACATTCATGCCTTCAGTAAAGGAGCCTCCATCACAAACAAGACGACAGGTCATGTAATCCTCCTGACGAATCTCCCGTTGTCTGCTCCTTTGTGGCTGAATCCCACTGAGACGCGTCCCTCGGAGCCGCGGCCTGCTTTATTAACCAGTTTTGCCTTAATTAGCTAATAGGATTGTTTTAACCATGATCCAAGAACAGAATCGCCCACGGGAAGACAAACACCAACTTTGTAGAAGTGTGTGTGTGAGTCTGTGAGTGCAACTCAGTGTGCAGCTGCATGTGTGTGACTGAGTCAGTGAGGTGTGTGTGTGTGTGTGTGTGCATGAGTGCATAAATTGGGTGTGAATCAAATGCTGCATGTGCGCCTGAGCTCCTGTTTGTGTAAGATTCTGTGTTTTTGTGTGTGTGTGTGTGTGTGTGTGTGTGTGTGTGTGTGTGTGTGTGTGCGCGCTCATGCACGTCCACGTGCACGTGTCGCCACAGTCTCCTTCTCTGCCTTAATTAACGCGTCTTCCTGCAAGAGTTTCTCCAGAATATGAAAGAATTTTACCTGATGATGCAAACGGCTGAAAACAGTGCCGGGTTAGAGCCTCCTCTCCTCACCTGACACTTTCTCTTTATGCGAGAGCGTTAATGTATGCCGCCGCTACATTTGTAGTTTTTACACTCGTGTATTTTAGTGGCACTGCAATAGCCAAAAGGCTTATTTTGCTGGAGGAAATATGTGTGTGTAAGCAGAATCCTTTGTACTGTGTGATGAAAAAGAGCAGGCTGTATCACAGCTTGGCAATGATGTTCTTTCTAGGCGGGCACGCGGTTACACATCTATGCACTCTCACACAAACACACTCTCACAATCACAGACACACACACACACACACACAATACCCACGCAGAGACACACATAAGCCTCAGTGAAGTCCAGGGAAAACCTTAGAAAGGGGGCGAGAGAGAAAGATGAAACAGAAGCAGAGGAAGTGACAAATGCAAAATTTAGAAACAGCATTCTGGAACCACTCAAGAGAAGAATTTATATATTTATTTATTTTATTTCTATAATGAAAAAAGTGTTAATTCTCCTGCGTCCTACCATTCAGTGTGTGTACATGTGCATAAATGCAGGCACACATTATGAAACCTCACTGTCCCAGAAGAGACATTTCACCCACAGACAAGGTTTGTATCAAAACAAACTCTTAATAAAAGCACATAATAAAAAAGGACAATGAAAACACCATAAACACACTTAACAAATCAGCTCAGCAGCCACCATATGGACAAGCAGGAGTCGATAAGGCTGGACAGGGGCCGTGTAGCTCAATACAGTGCAATAAAAGATGGCAGCTCATGGCCAGGTCACGGTGAAGGGAACTTGAAATTGATTTGCCTCTCTGTCCCTCTGCTGCAGTGTGGTGCGTTCGCTTCTCCCAGGAGCCTGCGGACCAGTCGGTGGTGCTGGGAGAACGGGTGGTGCTGTCCTGCCTGGTCTTCAACTACAGCGGCATCGTCCAGTGGACCAAGGACGGCCTGGCCCTGGGCATCGGCGAGGGTCTGCGAGGTGAGGGGAGGGGACAGAAACCCCCGGGAGGAAAAGGGAAAAGATCCCCGCGGCTCCACCAAGCTGCAGGGATCAAAGTGAAGCGAAGACGGGGAATAACTCCGCTACGGTTCCAGTTCCCGTTTTGACTATAAGAACCCTGACAAAAGCTATTATGGCTGAAATGTGCAAGGGTTTTTTTCAACATTAAGGGAATGAAGACTGTACAGAGAGGGGGAGTTAAGAGCCAAGAGGCGTGTGAGTGACAATCTGGGCAGAAATGAGTCCTGTATATCATGCTGAATTAGAGAAAATCCCTCACAGTGCTGACAAAAGCAGACACACATTCACATTTACATTTTAAGCCGACACGCACGTCCAGAGTGACTCACTGCGAGTGCAACAGTACAACACGCTTCGTTTCAGAGACGCAAACAAAAGTGAGATGACTCAACGGGTCAGAGCCACAGCGCGGGAGACAGTTTCTCTTTTTTACGACACTTCGGAAATGTAAAATTAAAAAGAAAAGGAGGCAGAGACATAAAAAATGTCCTTCACTGACCTCAGCTCCATTTTCTTTGAATACGTTCGAACCACAATTAGCGAGAGATGACGTTTTTATGACTGCAGCTGCCGATCGCTCTCCCTCTGCACCCGAGATGAATTTTGGCAAGAAATCACGATGATCCCCCAGACTTTCATTCGATCGAGGATGAAAACGTCTCTCTGTCCCTCAAATGAGCGACTTCACGGGAGGATAATGAAGTGAAATAATCCGTTAAGAGCCTCTTGTTGACGAAAAGAGTTCCATCAAATTATTTCCATCGCAAATTTGTGTAAACACATACGACTATTTCCAAAAACCTGACGTTGACTCACAATTTCTTTACTTTTTTATGTTATTTGAATCAAAGCAGGATCACTGATGCAAAATATACTAAATAGATATTTGTCCTTATGTTGCATCCAAACGCTTGTTCCATTTATGAGCAAAGCTTTTATTACCTGTATTAAACTCTATTTAAAAATCATTCATCGGTAATTACAGGTAAAGCCCAATCAATATGGACATATTGATTATAGATTTATGTCTTTATCAAACCCTTATGACAACAGTTGTAATTGAGGTTTGATATTTTACTGTTTAGCCGTAAACTTTATTAAAAACTAGAACGACACATTTACCTCTGCGAAGGTCCAACAGTTCAATAAATCCACATTTTTATGTGGACCTGCAGCAAATTTCACACACTCGTAAATACCAGTCCCCGACTCGTGCCTGCCTTTTGTTTTTCCATCAAGATCCAGGAATTATTCCCTGAGAGATCAATAAAAATGTCAAAAGAAATGATCCACCTCCTGATCCAGATCTGCACCAGAGTTGAAATGGTTCTTTCCTGGTCCAAACCTCATCCGTCCACCAAGTCTCACAATAAACCACATCGTTGGTTTTTGGTCACACGGACGAACGTATAAAACATAACCTTCATAACTAAAACTAGAAATTGGTTTGGGCATTTGTAAACTAACATGACATAACAATAAGTACATTATCACATATATACGTTGTTCCCCTTCAGCCTATCTACCCTCACACTGTGAGTTCATCCACATGAGACTACACACACACACACACACTGTAGCACACACACACATCCACCCACACATCCACCCACACACACTGTACATGCTGTCACTCGAGTGGCAATCTGACATGTGATGTGAATCTTGTGTTCGACTCAATTAAATTCACAGGTTCAGAAAAGGTCGGCACATCCCTCTCTCTCTCTCTCTCTCTCTCTCTCTCTCTCTCTGCCACTCATCTTTTAGTGTTATCATGACATGTCACAGTTGGAGAATCACACGTGTGGATCATGAAATTAATAACCGGGCCTCTCGAGTGGAAGAGAGTTTCAAATCGTTGCTGTTTTTTCAGGAGCAGCCGGACGTCAACCGACAAAATGTCACAAAATGGCCTCTTCTCTGCTCGTGTTTCAAACAGCTTCATCATCAAAGCTTCTGGCTTGTTGTGTTCCTCTCGTACCCTCTCGTGCTTTTCTTCTCCCCTCCTCTGCTTCCTGCCTTTAATACTCTTTTTGTCTTTATAGCCTTTTGACAAACACACCAGCGTTCGATAAGCACGTTGCTCCCTTTGTCCCTTCGTGCTTTTCACCCGTCTGTCATCACCTCCTGTCTGTTCTTTATCCTCGGATTGTCTGTGCTGCCGTTCCCTCCGTCATCTCCTCACATGTTGCTTCTACCGCTGACATTGACTTGACCAATGCGCTGATCTGTTCCACTTCACGCGCGCCTCTGCGATAAGGCTTTAATAAATTTCTGCAAGAGCCACTTACAGCTGAGTACAGTGAGCTCCTCCGCAGCTGAAATACGAGCCGCCTGCACCTCCAGGGCCAAATATCAAATTAGCTTCTTTTTTTTTTATTTGTAAAATTCGTGTCACGTTTTCTTTTTGTGCAGAACGAGACATTTTAATGACGGAGATCACCCAAGTTCCACCCGACACCGATCGGTAGCAGAGCGATAACGGATGCACATAGGAGAGGCTAATACGTCGTTAATACTTGCACCAACAAATATCATTAATTGATTCTTATCCAGCGTCGTGTTACCGGTGCATGAAACGTGACGTGTAAGAGGTTGTTGTTATGTGCCCTGTCTGATTTCATACAGCTTAATGACAGAGTGGGCGTGCAGTAAATTCATACCTGCAGTTTGAACTCCCACACACACGCAGGAGATCTGCGTTTATTCACTGGCAAAATAATACAAATAAATCAAAAACAGTTTCTCTGCATCACGTGGAGAGTCGCATTGTGCAAAATATGAAATGCATGTAAAGAAAATTCCTCTTTAATATGTGATTATTGAACCAGCAACATACTGTACATGTGTGTCTTTGTTATGTGGATCAATCTATTCCCTACCTGCAGGCATCAGTGGTGGCAATGTTTTTGTTCATCCTCCTCCTTCTTCTCCTTCTCCCTGGGGTGCTTTCACCTCTGTGGTTGCTATGCTGCAAAGTGGATGATGTAATCTCCACTAATACTTTTGTCGCCCCCCCCCCTCCTCCCCTCCTCCCCACCCTCCATCCACGTCACCCGCCCTCCTCCTTGCTCCTCTCCGAACCCCAGTTGCCTGCCTCTTGCCATCTGAATCCATGATGTCATATCAGGACTGGGCACGAAGGATCAATGAGTGCCCCCTAGTGGGACGTCATGCTCAATTATGTCTTTGTCTGAGAGGCAGAGGGTTCAGACGGAGAGAGAAATGGTGGTTGTGTTGTAATTGGAACGACTTTGTGTTTGATACTGGAGTCGATGTGGCGCATGTGGCGATGCTTGATCAGTGTTTGTGCACAAACCCTTTGGCTGTTTGTGTCAGACTGTCCTGTTCTGCTGCTTTGAGTGTGTGTGTGTGTGTGTGTGTGTGTGTGTGTGTGTGTGTGCGTGTGCGTGTGTGTTCTCCTGCATTCGCACCATTCCATTGTGTTGTTTATATAAAAGGAGCAGCTCATGATCTCCTTATTCTAAAAAGCTCCTCAAAATCAATATAGTAAATGCTAAGTGTGTGTGTGCTTATTAAAACTTTAGATATATGATCATGCACCATTCGCACGATCCCTATCTCTGAATGAAGTGGTATCTTGAAAACAAGTGAACTGACAGACCTGCCACTTTCCTTTTGTGGCGTCCATCCATTGAGATACAGTTCTGTTTCCTGACGTTTTGAGATATGCATCTTTAAGCTTCCTGCTGCAGCCTCAATAAAAATAAAGGCGAATAGAAGAAAAACACAGAAAAACAACCGGAGCTGTTTTCACTCCTGTTTATCAAAAACTAGTCCCTGTTCAGTGGGTTGTTAATTTATATGTAAAACTCGTTTCATATTCCCTCATCTTTTGCTTTTCCTGTCTAAGGCGTTGGAAGGCGTTGAATATGTTTTGGGCAGCTAATGTTCCTACATTCACTTTAACAAAAGAAATATCACGATAGGTGAAAAACAGCTTCTGTTAAAAATGTGTTCCTTCCCCCTGTGCATTTACATTTTCACCTGGAAAATAGTTGATGGAAAAAGAAAAGTTTTATTCCAAGTTTTTCTGCCTGGAACTCGTCACTCACTCGTCCTAAAATAAAGATATTATCCTCCGACTCAGGTCGTTTGTGAAGGCACCGCTATTACGATGACTCATGACTGTAACAGTAATGCACCTTCTGCTTCATGCCAGCGATCGTTTCAACACAGCGGCTCGTGTTTTCCACTATTTTTACATTCCATTCCGAAAGTTCATTTTACAATCTCAACAGGGCGTTTTTGACCCGCAAATAAACCCCAGTGTGACGCATGAACTGAAACAGAAACTCCATCACAAAGCAGCGCAGGGTTTTTTTTTTACATCTGTTTCCCTGTGTGTCTCCTGCAGCCTGGCCCAGGTACCGTGTGCTGCGGGCTCTGGACATCGGCCAGTACAACTTGGAGATCTCCAACGCCGGGCTGTCCGATGACTCCCTGTACGAGTGTCAGGCCACGGAGGCCGCGCTGCGCTCCAGGAGGGCAAAGCTCAATGTGCTCAGTAAGTGGACATTTACCTTTTCTTACTGGAACTTTTGATTTTCTCTCAACAAATGTTCCTTTGTTCATTCTAAAAACACTTTACATTCCCTCTTAGTTTAGCTGAAATCACATGATTGATTTAGATGCATTGCTTGTATTACTCTTCAGTCCTGGATCAACGATTGACTATATTTGATGCATCAATCATGGTCTTTTCCAGAATCCACAAAATGTGCTTTTCCTTTTCGAAAACTGTATTCTGACGATATTGCATTTAAAAAACTAAAATGTACTTCTGTCAACAGCTTCTTTAAATTCAATCAAGTATATCAGGACTCTAAATATGCCTAATTTTGATAGAACCATTAATTATTCCATAGGAAATTGGTGAAAATGCCGTATTCTGAATCCAGATAGAAAGAAAGAAAGAAAGAAAGAAAGCAGATATATGTGAAATGGGAAATACTTCAGTATATGTTTGCAGTAAGTACACGTGTAACTCAGAGGTTAAATCCAAGCTTGGATTTAAAGCTTTAACCAGGATTTAACCAGAAAGTGGAAGCTGAACAAAAGTTCAACATCTAGTTTGACAACTCTTGATTCCACAATTCTGGTGGATGTGAAGAATTAAATGTGAAAGAGAAACAAGATTTCTAAAGTTAAAGGTCAAGGAATCAACATTATTTGCATTACAGGATGATCAAATGAAAAGTATGTTCCGGTTGTGAACATATTTATTTGTATGCATGTGTGCACACTTGCATAAGGCATGTATTTTCTCCTGCAGTCCCCCCCGAGGACCCGGTGGTGGACGGATCCCCGGAGCTCCTGCTGATGGCTGGGACTCCGTTCAACCTGACCTGTGTGACCCGCGGGGCCAAGCCTGCAGCGCACATCCAGTGGACCAAGGATGGAGTCGCTGTGGAGGGAGCCCACCAGTCCACGGTGACTCACACATGCAGATGATAGCAAACACACACACACACACACACACACACACACACACACACACGCAGGCGTAAAAGAGTCATGCAACATAAAACAAACATAAAACGCATAAAGTTTATTAGACTAAAATGAGATCTGCTCAATCTCATTTGGTTTATGGTGGTACAGGTTCTAATCTGCTCCTCGGTAACATCAGTCTGTTTATTTGTTAGTTCATATGCTTTTTGCCGTTGGCACCGCGAAGGGGGGAAGTACTGTATGTACACCACAGGACACGCAGCCGCCCTGGAGACCTGCATCAGGGAATGTACAGTGCACACACACACACACACAGTTTGTGACTTTCTTACTGAAAGTAAACCTGTGGGGAAAAAGCTTATTGTGCCTTAAAACGAGACTTTAAGCATTAGGGACCCAATTAATCCAGTGTTTATTTCCAATGGTGGCAAGAAAGATCACAAACATCACTTTTACCTGCTGTTACAAGGCCGGTTCGAAAGCTGCAACGTGAGGAGGCAGACAACACGCTGCAATGCACTGTGGCATTTATTTGCCCAAAGATGAGGAAAGAGGCAGAATGAGGAAACAAAGAAGATTCAAACAGTCACAGATCCAGGAACGTAGCAGTGGCAACCGGAAAAAAAACACTTGTCGACATGGTCCACGAAGGAGGAATTCTTCAAGGGCCATGAAGACCACGTTGGCTGAAGAGGAAAGTTGTAATGCACCTCTCTCTTCTCTTGCCGCTGCTATTACCTCTTAAGAAATGTTTCTCCACCAAATGAATCCTGGGATATGTTGGCCCAAGAAGGATCCACCTATGGGAGCCGTTTGAAGGAGCCCTCTAAGTGGGACAGCCTCGTTGCACCACAGCCTTCAAACACTCACAGCTCCAGCCCACAGCTTCACACGGGTTCAATCAGTGAGCAGCAGCGAGGACAGGAACACAGAAATTGGAAAAGCAACAGAATGACACGTTGCACTTTGTCAAACTAGAAACTTGTCAACCTGTTAAATGTGAGTTGAAGGTAAAACACTTCTCACTCGCGAGAATGAAGTGTTTTGTGTTGTTTAGTGAAAGGAATAAACTCAGCGTGCTCCACATACTTCATCACATCCCTGTAACAAATCTCCTGATATCACTCATTTAGTAGCAGCTTGGTTACACTAAGGCAGAATCACAACACTTTGGCTTTAAGAGGTTTTAAACATTGAATAAAAGACCAGCAGGTTTGGATTGGAACTAGAAATACCTGCAAGGATACTTGAGTTCTCGTGAGCTCTTAGCGGTGATTCCACTCAGATGCACTCGTGGTTTATTCGCTGGCAAAAAGAAACGTCTCAAAAAGAAACGACTCCGAACCAGCGTCCATCTGCAGACGTGTTGATCCCCATCAGTTGAGTCGTGACCTGATTCAGCTGAACCAGTGTGGAGGCCTGACATCTTCATTCATGCTGTTTTTCAATAGCCCTGCGTCTACACGTGTGTATGTGTGTCTGTGTGTGTGTGTGTGTGTGTGTGTGTGTGTGTGTGTGTGTGTGTATCATCACACACCTTCCAATGAGCTTTTTATCAAACAGCTTGAACCTGAAGAAAAAAGAAGAAGCAGCCATGGATACAGAAATAGACATCAGCTACTTCCCACATTTAAAGATCGTGACACAACTTGAAACACAAAGATCAAGACAGAATTAACCTGCAGACACACACACACACACACACATTATATATACACAGAGGAAAGAGCTGCAGGTGACACTTATCACTGTGATATATTTTGCACTCTTTCCTCCCACATTCACGCTCACGTATACACTCTCCTACACACACACACACACACACACACATCCTCACACATATGTGCGTCTTTGCCTTCGTACGCAGCAGCAATCAGTGACTCACACTCTCAAACACAGATGTTTTTTTACATCTCTTGCAGCCGGCTCCATGCCCCCCCCCCCCCCCCCACACACACACACACACATGCTCATATATATTACATGCTGCACTTATGTTACCGCGTTACTGACCACGCATTCCACACCACAGCGGAGGCTCAACACACTTTCTCGGACAGATTGTGTAGCTGCGCTACAAACACCACACCTCGTCAAATCCAGGAGACGTGTTATGGTCATGACTTAATGTTGTTATTCTGCAGAATTCATTTTATTTGAATGATTTATCTTCGATGGCAGCATTTGAGGATTATTTGTACATAATTGTTTTCCCCCGTAGATTATTTTCCAAATTAGAAAAGCATTTAATCGACATAATTTCTCAAATTGTTGAACAATGTTAATCCCAGAGGCCGAAAAAGCTTCTTCTGTCCGAACAAATCAAGTACATCAGATTTACAACAATATAATAATGAGACAAGCAGCGTAAAATAGAGCCTGATTAGTTAATGGAACATTTCAGAGTCGAGGTATTTGCTGTATTCTGTGTTTATTCGGCTCTGATTTGAAAATCAAACCCAACATCTCTATAAAACTGATCTGTTTGCATTAATTAGAAAAAAAGCAATTTTCAAAGTTGTATTTTTTCCTGCAACAACATTTATCATCTAAATTAAAAGGACAGAACAAGAACATGAATTTCTTGTCTGCTGCATCTTTTTTACTTTTGAATCTCCCTTCCCTTCCAGACCTAGATTCTCTTACACCCGTGTTGTTTATTCCTTGTCTACCTCCACATTGTAATTTCTATTTCCATTTTCTGCTATTAAACATTTTTCTTGACTCTAAAATAACTCTCCTATGTCTCTCTTCTTTTCTCCTCCGCGTCTTCTCCCATGATATTTCCTGTTCCTTCCTTTTTATATCCTTCCTCTCCGTCGTGCTCCTCCTCTTCTTCTTTGATCTTTTTTACTGGCTTCCCTCCTTGAATCCTCTCCTTCTCTGTTCTTTGCGGAACAGGAGGTGCTGCCGGACAGGAAGAGGGTGACGACCAGGAGCTACCTGCCCCTCATGCCAGTCGACACTGACAGCGGCAGCAACTTCACCTGCGTGGCGAGCAACCCGGCAGTGCCCATGGGCAAACGAGCCACCGTCGCCCTTAACGTCCACCGTACGTTTGACTCTTTCTCTGTGAGGATGTAAAGGTGCAGGTTGAATATTTTATGTAGCTGCCCCAGCACTTGTTGACTTTAAGGAGTTTTTTTACCCCTCTCTACTTCAGTTGTTCCAAATCTGACTTGAGTTGAAATTTATTTTGAGGCCAATGTTTAAATAATTAAACTCTAGTCCCTGGAGAAATAAGGAAGAAGATGTTTAGTGTATTTTTCTACCAAGTTTGTCGAGAAGAGCTTGGAACCAGATTTGACTGTGATATTTACAGTTTGCGTGACTTATTTATGTGGGAAATCAAACCTCACGCTGCTTGTCAGTGGCCGTAATTCCCTTTAATTGGAGTTGTCCATTGAATCAGCGTCTTCTTCTGTGCAGATCCGCCCACGGTGACGCTGTCCATCGAGCCTCGCTCCGTCCTGGAGGGGGAGAGAGTCACCTTCACCTGCCAGGCCACCGCCAACCCTCCCATCATGGGCTTCAGGTACGAACATGTAACCCCAACCCTGACCCACGTTATCTGACGTGCTGGTGTTGGAGCAGTGGGGCTGTTAAACGCTGTAACGCTGTGGTTGTGAGCTGATGCTCCAGCTCAGGGTCCCAGTGTGGGAGCACTGCCAGGCACTTCGGCACTAAGCCTATTGACTGTGCATTAAAATGCCATCTAATGGCAGATGTGCAATGTGGTCTATAATATGGTGCAATATATGATTTTGAGTTCTGGCAGGAAACAGTATGAAGGGAAAATGGATTCAATTATTTCTTTAACTTGCAATTATTGAAGGTTTTGGCATCAAGGCACTAAAAATGTAAGTTTAGTTGTTTTAACTGATGTTATAAGAACATTTCATGTCTAGTAATGGAAACTATCTTTGATCCTCAATGATGCTTTTGGTTTTTCCTGCTGACGATCCGTGATGTCACCGTGGATAACCTGTACCGTGTGCGTTCTGCGTCAGGTGGGCTAAAGGTGGCGTGCTGCTGGAGGGGGCCCGGGAGAGTGTGTTTGTCACCACCGCAGATCACTCCTTCTTCACCGAGCCCGTGTCCTGTCAGGTGTTCAACGCCGTGGGGAGCACCAACGTCAGCATCCTGGTGGACGTGCACTGTGAGTCGAGAGACAACACTCCTGACCCGATATCTGTCTGAACATCCACCTGTTCCCACTCGTCTTATGACGCAGTGTTTCATGGGTTGTGCAGAATACATTCGCAGTTCAGTTAAATTGATTTATATTCAGCAAAACAAATGACAAATGTTAAAGTAAATAATTTAGGAAAGTAAATAAGTGTAGTGAGTGAAAATATATTAGCGGTGCATGTAAATCATCATTTAATTGCAAAAATATTGAGAATCATGAAAACCAGTTTTATTTTTGTGTTTGTTTGGCCAAGATGTGATCACTAAGTCTGTATTTCCTTAACTAAGGGTTTTCTTTTGTCCTGCTCTCTTTCAGTTGGCCCAATTCTGGTGGTGGAGCCGCGGCCGGTGACGGTGGACGTGGACTCTGACGTGACCCTGAACTGTAAGTGGTCTGGAAACCCTCCTCTCACCCTCACCTGGACCAAGAAGGGCTCCAGCATGGTAAGATAAGAAAGAACAAACCTTTCACCTTTAACCTTATCGAACCACACTGATATCATTGCAATATCAAATGTTTAAATGTATACTGGATGTTAGAGAAAGTGGTTTTCACATGGTGGTGTCAGAGAAACATTACTTTAGTAATCACAGAGGAGGCATCCATCATGTCCAGACTTTTCTCCCTCATTGTTATTCACTTCTTCAACCTGTCTTCTCCTCGAGAACCATTCAAATAATTGGAAAAGTTATCTGAGAATCCATATTCCTATCACAGCTCGGCAATAAAACAATGTCAATGTTATTTTCATCAATTGCAATGAAACAAAAGTCAGATGTTAATCAATATATTGCTTTGACGTTGTGTAAACACAGTGGAGGGGGGGATAACACACTCATACTTATCAAAAGGGTTTTTCATTCTCTGCCTATAAAGAAAATGTTAAACCCACAACCTTCACAAAAAAAGAGTCTTTAAATTTATCGTTATATGAAAATGTTATCTTTTACTGCCCAGCCCTCGTTTCTATCATGTAAACTGAAACCTGTCACAGCTCATTTTCTACCTGTTCGGCTTCACACAAAAAACAAGTCATCGATTTTTTTACAAACGCAACAAAAAGTCTATCGTCAGATCCTCCAGAAAACCCAAAATCCCAGCTCATATTAATGTCTCAGAGCCAGGCTTCATAAATGTTTGCTCAGCTGTAAAGCAGACGGTTAGTAGGAGACTCCGTCTTCATATCTTAAATCTTTAATTCATGTCTAACAAGTTAAGAAAAGCTCCAGGAAAAAAAGGAAAAAAGAAAACTAATGGAGCCTCGCTGAGTAAATCAACATGTTTTATGAATTAAATATGGATCTCCCTCCCTCTCTCTTATTAGCATCTCCTCCTGTCTGTCTCTGCTCTCCACCTCCACAAATCTACCACCCTGCTCTTCAAGCATCCGCTTATTCATGTGTCCAGGTGCTCAGCAACAACAACCAGCTGTATCTGAAGTCCGTGACCCAGACGGATGCAGGTCAATACGTCTGCAAGGCCATCGTGCCCCGGATCGGTGTGGGAGAGACCGAGGTGACGCTCACCGTCAACGGTCAGTCACCATTCACTCACTCTGCAAAAACACATAGAGCAGATCTGTGAAACACCCTTCAGAACATGGAGGAGGAATATCAGGACCCGCTTTACGTTTCTATGTTTTGGTTTCAGGGCCCCACTCGTGTATCTGTATCCCTCTGACAGCCGAAGCCACTGAGCAGATAATAGAACTAAAATCATGTTGACCCGGCTTTGTTCATCCCTGCAGCTAATTTAAAACAGGCTGGAAGCCAATATTTCAGTGCTGAAACCGTCCCCCCCGAGAGAGCAGCAACAGCTTAATAAATCAAAACTGATTCACCAAGAACACAATGATGAAAAGTTCAAATGCGCCTTAAATCTTCCCGCGGCTGACAAAGTGCCCAGTTGAACCAGGGAGGACGACATTCATCGGCACGTCCTCCCTTGCAAAATATCAAGCGCTGAAAACCAAGTGAGGCCGACTGCTACAGGACGACCACTCGTTCACAAACCAGATTATTTTATTCATTCTCACCGACTGCAAACCGCGTTGCATCGATTTTATGGAGCCGTTTATCCTCAATCAAAGCGAAGTTACTGGATGTTGCGACGCATCAAATATGATAGATTTCTCCATTGTCCTGCCACGGATGCAAAGGTTTTGATTTATGGTTCGACATCAGATTTTTTTACCACAACACAATGAGCAGCAGCAACGCAAGTGGCAATATTAATCATCGGCCTGCAGTTAAAACACGAGCCCGCGCTTCGTCTCTGCCAGCCGCTTGTTATCTCACGTTTTAGTGGCAGCAGCCAGAGTGATTGTGACGGGAGCTGAGGAGGAACTCGGGTGACGTGGGATGACAGAGTCTGAAGCAGGAGGACGATGAGTTGTCACAACACAGACTTCAACACAGGGGGTGTACCTTTCATTTCCAATTAGCAACTAAAGCCCCTTTTCTACTGGTAAAAAACCACACTAACCACAGCATCTGGCTTCTGTCTGCAATGGGAACGGTTACAATCGGCGTTCACTCCCTGGTCAAAGGCAGTAGATACAGGTTTCATTCAGCTCTGGCTCCAATCGGCAGAAACATGACACCTGAGTGAAAGTGCTGATTCGGCAATTCATCGAGGTGAGGATGCAGTTTTCACATGATGCACCATGGGAAAATAAAACTCCTCCACTGGCGTTTAAAGAAATCCACGTATACCTGTAATAAGATAATAAGAAGTTCAATAGTCATCATGTGGCTGTGGTTCAGGAGGTGGAGCGGGTCGTCCATTAACCTGAGGGTCAGTGGTTTGATCCCCGATTCCTCCAATCGACATACAGAAGAGTTGTTGGGCAATTTACTGAACCTCGAAACAGCTATTCCACCACGGTGACTGTGAATATGTGGAAGAAAAGTTCTATAAATAAATGCCGTCTGTTTATAGGGTCCTGAAATGAATGCCTCCTTGTGGGTTTTCTTCTAACCCCCCCCCCCCCCCCCCTTGTGTAGCTGCATAGTTTTAAGTGGTGAATATAAATCATAACTTCCTCGTCTGACGTGTGTGTCTCCGTCAATAAATCCAACCTGCCTGCTGTGAAAGTCAATCTTCAAATTGAACGTGCACAGTAAAACCGACTCTGCGTCCACGGAGAAGAAAAAGCGCTTTTTATTCCGACACATTTGGACTCTTCACTGTTCCCCGTGCAGCACACAGCCGGTTAACTGACCCTCCATCACGTCTACGCGTCCAGCAGATGAAGCTCCCTCCATCTTACGCCATTTGGGCCCCTACAGCATATAAGAAGTGAACCTTTCTAAATGAAATATCTTGGTGTCTTTCTTTCCTCCCTCTCTCTCTCTCTCTGTGCCGAACGTCTCTCGGCCCCTCGTGTCCTGTCTCGCTCGCTCAGGTCCCCCCATCATCTCCAGTGATCCGGTGCAGTACTCTGTCAGAGGCGAGAGAGGAGAGATCAAGTGCTACATCGCCAGCACCCCGCCGCCCGATAAGATCGTAAGTCCAAACTCAGAGGCTGTGATTTGTCGTAAGAGGCGCTCGGTCCTTTTCACATCGCATCGGCCTGAATCCTGATCAGAGTGTGGACAGAGGCGTCGTGTTCTTGGGCTGTTTGTCTGTCTATTCATCTATACGTCCATTTGTCCGTTTGTCCATCTGTTCTTAGACTTTTCAAGTCATAACTCAAACATAACATCTTATCTATCCTTCACGTATCAGATTTTCACATTTGGTTTTATTTTGTCAGTCTTGTCTTATCTCATCTTTACTCTGATTTTAACCTTGTTTTTTTTATTATTCACATGTTTATTTAT
Organism: Verasper variegatus; assembly: GCA_026259375.1. NCBI lineage: Eukaryota > Metazoa > Chordata > Actinopteri > Pleuronectiformes > Pleuronectidae > Verasper > Verasper variegatus. The sequence continues at coordinate 3,102,923 of CM048053.1, forward strand.
AATAAAAATCTTATTATAATCATTATTATTATTAGCAGTAGTAGTAGTAATAAGGATTAACTTATTAGTTTTGTTAGTCCAAGGTCAAAGGTCAAGGTCAAGATCTTATACAATATATTTTTAGCATTTTGAAAGCTGTCAGGATATCTGACGAAATCTCTACAAATTTGGAACAAACATCAACTTGAACTCAAAGGTTAAAGGTCATTTTTATTAATTTAAGACAAATGCATAATTGTCCTAAGCGATGACACTTGGTACTTCCCAGAGGTCACAGGTCAACTCACCTGCGACATCATAATATTCCTTTATTCAATTCTCCCTAACTTTGGAACAGAAGGCCAGAGTCTCACCTTATCTCCTGCAGGTTGACAGGCTCACGTTGGCAGCAGACGGTTAATACCAGTCGCTTTTCTCCGCCTGTGTGATATTCCAAACAATCGGTACAAGTGGCATTGTTCTCCAACTGCGCCGCGGCTTCGTGAGAACGACGTGTTCCCTGTCCGCGCTGGAAAAAGTGTGACTCATCAAAAACAGCTGCTGCTGAAATGAAACAGGAGACAAACCGTACCCTGCACATAATTCGGGGAAATGGAGGGAAGCAGATGAGATTTGAGAAATGATGAAAAAACTCCCCTGCTCCCACTGTTTGGTGTTTGGATAGTCGAGTGTGAGCACTTTTTAAATAAGAAGAGGGAGAAAGGGGAATGAAACAGTGAAAATTACATCAGTGCTATCCGTCCTAACTCAGATATCTCCCATCATTCATTTTTTATTTAGTCGACATGTCTTTTGTTCTTTTCTCGGCTCCTCTAAGCCCATAAGCCATGTCACAGTTCATTTAGACTGTTGCAAGATGCGCTCATGTGCCTTTATCTCATCGCTTTGAACGATGGAACAGCCTTGGGATCTAATTGTTGCAACAGGATTTCACCACGAGAAAACACCCCGGCCACGTGTGGAACCCCTGGCTGCACATGTGAGTTCACACGGGACAATGAGACCTGTGTGAAAAGGGTCTTCGGTAAATAACGCTGATCCATTAACGGTTTCCTGTGAAGTAGCTACAGACGCTTGTTTTCCTGCAGTCACAGACACAGCGTGTTCAAGTGTCTGACGAGTTCACGAACAGATTCTATTTGTGCATAGTTTAAGGTTATTGTGATAATTAATATACTGATGATAGCACAAATACATCGATTTGTTTTTTTGTCTTTTTAACGGAGCTGTTTTTAGGTTCCTCTGCAGGAGGTTGGAAATCCCAAGTGTACGATTGCTGCAAGATGCATTTATGAGTAATTTTCAGCAGCTTCCTCCACATTTTCTACAGAAAATCTAAATATGGGGTTGGAATAAATTGAAAGACAATATAATCACATTAGACTCTACACAAAACATTCTTTTAAAACCACTGATATTAAGAGTTATGGTCACTGTGAGAGAGTCAGTGGAGCCTCCAGATCAGTTTTGATTTTAGTGTAAATTGAACCCAGCAGCTCAAACCTTTCCAATTCAGTGATCTCTTTCAAAGTGGTTTAACCATCTTTTCTTTAAAAGAAAGCTTTCACGCAGATTGCCTTCCCGGCAGACTGTAATGGAATATCCCCCTGAACGTGCCACAACTGCAGAACTGGGCTGTTTTGTTTTTTTTCCATCCCTGCATTTTGCTGAAGTCGCTGAGTGCAACACTTGATAAAACTAGAGTTTAATGTGGAGTGTCGGTGCTGGATATAAGTTACAAAATAAGCAGTTTGAGTATAAACCTTTAAAAAGGAAAAAAATACCAGAATGCTCACGAATCACAAAGAGAGGCAGAAAAATGGAAATAAATTCAGTAATGACATTTGAGTTTGAAGGCTGGAGCGAGCGGGCGAGAGCGTGGGGGTGAGAGTAGATTGAAATGAGAGCGGCAGGGAGATGGAGGGAGAGTAAAATTCTGTACCTTTCAGCGTCAATTATCCAATTTTGCGATGCCAACATGACAGAAATCAGAGCTTTTAGGAAGCTTCAGCCCTCGTCTGCACTGGCAGAGAGCTCAGAGCGTATAATGTGATACGACATTATAGTCTCGGCTTAATGCAGAGACACAAGGACTTATAAAATATGGAGTATGATTCTGCGTGTGTGTGCGTGTGCGTGTGTGTGTCCGCGTGCGTGTGTGTGTGTTTCAAAGAGGCAACGGCAGATTGAGAAAGCAGAGAAATTATTGTGAGGAATAGTGATAAAGAAAGAAAAAAGGGAGGATTGTGAGACGCAGAATGTGGAGACAGAAAAACCTGCATTCTGCAAGAGCGTCAATTATTTGAGTAGAAAGTGAAAAGCAGAAGATTTCAGGGTTTTACTTTTTTAATTTTTCCCTGAAGCTCGATCACATTTTCTCATTTTTCATTTGTTTTGAAAACCAGGTTAAAAGGTACATCAGCCCAACATATGGGTCCATGTATATTTGATATCATCGTGCTCCATATTTGATAACCTCCGTGGTTAATAATTTTAACATTTCAGTGACAGAAATTATGGATGACACTGCACCAAGGACAACTCTGTTAATTTCTGTTAAAACAAAAGCAAATCAACGATATAAATACTAATATAATACAACCAGTTAATCCTCTTGTCCAATAGCTGAACTCCGCTCCTCAGAATCATTTCATGAATTAGCTTCATTCTTTAGATGTAAAAATTAGGAATAATATTTGTTGCACTGCTGGTGGGTGTGAGCTTTCTCAATTAGCGTTCACATCATTTCTATGCTGATGACACAAAGTTATATGTTTCTTGGCCCCGCGATTTTTTACACAAGGACAAAACTTATTTGTTCTAAATCTTTATGTTAAGGTTTTCCACAACAGTATTATTGGTTATTTCAAAAGCAAAATAAACACATTTCAATTTTAGTTAGATTTGAATAAGGCTACTATTATTATTCCTTTTTTAATATTAAAACCTTTCTGACCAGTATAAATGAAAACTGTCTCATTATTTTAATCATGTTCTTTGTCTACTTTTGCTTTTATTCCTGAAGTACATTGAGACTCGACCTGTGTCAAATGTCTCACATGAATAAACTTCACTGAAATGTCTAATTTGGCAAAAACTAACAGAGAATCTATTTCCTGCTGAGACTCACTTCCGTCTCGTTACCTTTTCTCAACACTGGCCGAACTTGTGTCTGTGTGTTTGAGTCTGTATCCAGGTCTATTGTGGTTTACACTATTTAAGACGAGATAAAGTGAAATTAACATTATTGAGCCCTGAGGGGAGATTGGACGGTTGCAGCAGTAAAAGCAGAGTTTAGATAAGAATCAAACAAATTACACATATCGGAGATTGCATCTTCATCACACTAATACCGAGCTGCTATCAGCTTGAAGGACGTCCTGCTGCGTTTATCGGGAGGAGATTTATAGATGTTGTCGTCTACAGACGCACCAAACGTTTCCTCTTAACATATTCTTAATGTCAAGTACACCTGCTTTATTTTGGAAACAGGTTTTTAAGATCAAACATGAAAGTGAGAGCCAAGTAGGAAATGTGCCCCAGTGGCTCATAACTATCAGCTCCTGTGTTTTAAAATGTAATTAAAGGAACAATAAGCAGTAGCTCAGCCTGACACAGGCGTGTTTACAGTCCCGTCTTCCGTTGTATCTGCTGGTCGATGATTAGAAGCTGATTAAAGACGTGTGCTTCAGGTCTGGGCGTGGAAGGAGAACGTGTGGGAGAAGGAGAAGGGCACCCTGATGGAGCGGTACACGGTGGAGCAGAGCAAACCTCCGTCGCAGGGCGGCGCTGTTCTCTCCACGCTCACCATCAACAACGTCATGGAGTCGGACTTTCACTCGCCGTACAACTGCACCGCCTGGAACGCGTTCGGACCCGGCACCATGATCATCACCCTGGAGGAGACGGGTAAGAAAAAACTGGGGAAATACATGAGTTTGTGGGTGTTGATTATAATACAACTAATTCAAATATATTCAGTATGTGAATACAGCTGATTTTCTACTTTCATAACATAAAGCAGAAATGAATCATGTACCTACTGTTAAGATATCGCTAATATGTTATGAGTTGTTCCCCCACTTAAAATGCTAATTAGTTAGACAGCAAAGAATTTAAATGATTTATACATTAGCTTCAAGTATTTTATCAAACTTTAGGGCTTTAGTAAATCCAAGTTGCCCTGGTGTCGTTGAGCAGGCTCATGATTTGTGAGTCCTCATATTGTTTTGCATTATGTTTGCTTTCCTGCAAGAAAAGCTTCTCCGTGCTCAGAGACAAATGACAATCATAAACCTGCTGATTAATAATTCATAATGCAAAGACTCACAATGCGCTGTTGATCTTTTCCGCCCCGTTACAGACATCGCTGTTGTGATGGTCGTCCATGAGAGCTCAGCCTTTCGGGCCATAGGGGATCAATTTGTTGCTGTTTCACAGTTGAAATTTTGGCAGCGACGCTAAATCGCCTCCAGCTCTGTGAAAACATTCACTTACAAAACACAATGAGCACAGAGGTGACTTAAGATGGAGGCACATCAGCAAGAAGAGTGACCGTATAAAGAACTCGGGTTATATAACTATCATAGAAAAGGTTTTTAGGAAATACATACAATTGTATTTTGTTAAACCCCTACCACGTGGAGTCTGACCACTAGTGGCACTATAGAGCAATGTTTTTATAGAATTACCCTATTTTATTTGTATTCTGTGCTTTGTCAACTAGAACACAGGTGATGCAATGCACACTGGTCCAGGGGCGGAGCCAGGCACTGATACTAACAATACATATAAATATTTGTTAATATTCTAGTTTCAAAGTTTTTTTGAAGTACACAATGTGCTTGTAACCATTTAAAAAACGTGTTCAATGATCTGTGGCCATAGAATGAACAGTAAACTGAATCAGGAATTGTGTGCCGGGCATATAATTGGCCCCTCTGTGTGAATTGTGGCCCCTTGATGGCCCCTGATGTAGAAAAATCCTTCATCCACCACTGGGTTTTTACAATTTGTAGCAGTCATAGGCAAAAAAATGGAATTAAAATGTCTCTATATATATTAAAATAGCACATATGGATTTTAACAACGTTTTTAACATCAGCTTTCAAACTCATTCATGGGATTCGAACCATAAACCTTCTCAAAATTCTAAATGTCTGTTACGGCACATTAAGGCCATTTTATTACGAAGCACACAAAATGTATGTGTCTGCACTTGACAACTCCACAGTGTTAATGTTACCGGAGGAGATGCTGCGCTCTCCCGCTCAAACTGAAGTGCCCCTGAGCAAGATTATTAGGTGTCATCTGGGGGACAAACAACAGACAGCGTTGTAAGTCCATTCAGGACGGTTCTGCATCTTATTTCCAGGGCTTGGTTTTGTCACATTACGCAGAGAAAATGATTTCTTCATGCTCTGTCGGTTGTAACTGACTCTTATTCTTTCAGCTGTCAGATTTCGCAGGCCTCAGAGGATCCACCAAAATACCTTTAAGAGAGAGAGAGGGAGAGGGAGGGAGCTTGCATTTGTCCTCATGTATTCCAACAGTGTTTTTAGCCCTTATCAGACGTGCAGACATGATTTATCAACACAACCAGCCCTCACAGATTCAATATTAAGCTCGGGCACAACAGGATTTATGCTTGAACGACACGACACCCGAGCAGGTTTGTGTAACAATGAGGCAGCAGCTGTCCCTCAACCCGAAACCTTCTTTCTGCCTCTGTTTGTTTCAGATATTGTTCCCGTGGGAATTATCGCCGGTGGTACTGTGGGCTCCTCCATTCTGCTGCTTATGTTTCTACTGGCACTCGCCTTCTTCCTCTACCGCCAACGCAAAGGCAGTGAGTGCACGCTGTGGTTCTTCAATGTGTGTGTGTGTGTGTGTGTGTGAGTGTGTGTACGTGCTCACACACTCTCACTGTGTGTCTGTCACTCTTCTCTTTCATCCACTCTCTGTCATTCTGCCTTTCCTCGGAGAAAGGAACATATGTCAGCCGTATAGCATTTTATTCAAATGAGATTAATGAATATTCATATAATAAGTCTTAAAACGCCTACAATATGTTTTTATTTCACTGTTACGGAATTGTGCAATTATTTTCTTAAATAAATCGCTTTTCATATTCGGACGAGATAAAATACATAACAACGGAGCATTTAAAGGTGGAGTGTTTCAATTATGAATTCCTATATGTTATTTCTACAGCCTGCGGCAAACCAATTAGCGTTTATCATCCCGAACCACACTCGCACACAAACCCGAGCGCTACAGAACAAGTGGTGTCTTCAAGTTGTTTAAATTTTCAGCCGCTCCGTCGCAAATAAAGAGTTTGAAAGACAATGAAGGTGACGGGCACATTCCCCAGAGGGATTTTCTGGGGATAAGAGTATATTTTCTGGTTCAGAGCTGATAACACCGCTGCAGAAAAGATATTGTTTGGGAATTGAAACTCAAACAAACATCGCCGCGGCTCCAGATAAGCAGTCTCTCGTTTGACGTCTATGATGCAGCTCAAGACTTCACAGATTGAAATCTTTGCGTTTGAGGTTTCCGTGGAGGAGAGTCGCTCACGTTGACAAACGTCGACTGCTCTGTGTGAAGGATGTGTGAATTAAACTCAACAATGTGATGTTTATCAGGGAAAAGAACCTGAAATGCGCCTTTTTGGTCTTTCTGTGATACAGATTTTCAGTGTTATTGTTGCATCTCTGTGTGTTTGGTGCAGCTGCAACAGAAAAACAAAAAGAGACACGTCCATTTCAAACGCCCCCGAGATTTCCAGTGGCTCTGCTTCGTTTTGTCTGTATCGTCCGTATCCGTAAGCTTTCAGATGACGAATCAGGGCTAAAATGAACGTTGAGCCTAATGCAGCTCTTTATTTTGTTTCGTCTGGCATCAGTTTTCAAGAAGATTAAAAAATCAAACTTCTACTAGGAGTCAATTAAGTCAGAAATTTAGAAAATCCCATAAATGTTACTCATGTCACAGTATTATCTCAATTTCGAACAAAATAACATAAAAACAATTCGTAGTCTTTACATTTACAAGAGATCTGTGTGAAAATCTTCATCTTCCTCCTCATTTTCAAACCTCAGGGAGACGGAATGAGCCGTTTTCCATCCTTAAAATTCAACCCACCACCTCCCTCTGCTTTCTGTGGCTGCAGCATACCAAATTGTTTAATGCTCCATTAACAGCAGAGATAAATTAAGATAAACAAGGCAAATAATGGCCCAGACAAGTCAGAAAAAAACAGCTTTAAACAGAATGAGTGGTTGTTACTGTGTTTTTTTCTGGTTTCCTCTTTTCCCTTTTAACCAGACTGTTGAATACATCAATAATTTATTTTCGACGTTGACCCAGAATATGACTGGAGGGTTTTTTTTTGGTGTTCCAGGTCGCCGGGGTGTCACCCTGGGTAAACCAGACATCAAGGTGGAGACAGTCAACAAAGAGACCCACAGCCTGGAGGAGGAGGCGGCCAACGTCTCCACAGCAACCCGGATGGTCAAGGCCATGTACTCCGTGAGTAGATCCCCCCCCCCCCCCATCTGAGTCACCGGGGGCCATGGAGAGGAGACGTACGGGTCAATGGCCTTAAATGTACAGCCACACTGACACAAAGGGCAACATGGCAGGAGAGGCGGCTACGCACACGCGCACATGCACACACTCGTGCACGCACGTGAAGGAAGAGAAAGAGGAACTATACACATCTTATACACAACAACACCAAACTGATGAAGGGTCAGGTTTTAACGTTGTGTTTCTTTTAGAGAAGCGTTCAACCTGGAAATCCTGGAGCAGTCTCATCCACCAGGCTCCTTTTTTAAAAGCTCGGCCCAAAACCTTTTTCTTTTTTTTCTGCCCTCTGAGCGTTTCTCTTCTTCCAATCTCTTGGGATGAAAAACCTGAAACTCTCTTTTCCTCTCCCCTCCCTCTCTTCCTTCCTCTTTCCTTTCTCACCCTCCCTCTTTCCGTGTGTGTGTTTCGTTGTTTGATGGTTTAGTTTCTGCCCTCTGTTTCCCTCTCTCCCTCCACTCAGCCGTTCAAAGACGACATGGACCTGAAGCAGGAAGTGCGGAGCGAGAGCGACACCCGGGAGGAGTACGAGCTCAAGGTGAGGCGCAGGTTTTAGCATTTTGACATAGGATGTTTTATTTAAGGTTATTTCCCGCATGGTGCACAGATATATCACATGTCATGAACTTTGTGGTCATATCCATCATTTGTCCTGATTACCAGTTGCAGGTTTTCCTCAGGTTTGGTGTTTGCACTGGAGGTAAAAGCTTTGCATTCATAAAAATATAGTTTTTGTAGGTCAGCACCTCATTTATTTAGTTTTTTCTTTCACTTTGAGATGTTGTAAAATCGCCTAAAAGTGTTTTTTACTCAAACAAACTAAAAGAAGGAAACAAACTCTTGGTGTAAACGTGTCATAAAACAAATTGACTCACTGGAAATCACGTATTTTCTGATAAAATGAAGTTGTATCGTTATGTTTCGTGTTCATATGTGTACGTCGCACTGCATCATTTACGTATCATTACATTTCTAGACAGAGCATGAACCACCGACTGCACCGTCATCACCGAGCATCGATAGATTGTTGTGGGAAACAGTTCCAACTAACTTCCCCAGTCCAGCTGACAGCGTTTCTTTGCGATGGACACCATTACAAATGTTAACGAACAAGGATTCCTCACATGAATCCAAGCTAACTAGATGTGTCTCGGTAACTCTCGCTCTTCTCTGTGATCACAGGATCCAACCAACGGCTACTACAACGTCCGAGCCACCACCCACGATGAGGCGCGCCCCCAGTCCCGGGCCATCCACTACCAGGGAGAGTTCCGACCCCCGAACCCAAACAGTGGGCCGGCCGGTGCCTCGCCCAGCGGACCCTCGGGCGTCCCCGGCGGTGCAGTTCCCCCCAGCGGAGTGCCAGGCTCAAGGACAGGCTGCTATGACCCCCGCCCGCCTTCCAGGATTTCCCACGCCACCTACGCCCAGTTCAACACTTTCTCCAGGCCGCCGCCCAGCCAGCAAGCGCCTCCCAATCCGACTCTTCAATCGCCCGGAGATTACCCGGGAGACTGCGGCCTGCTGGAGAGCACAACCCAGCTGGCCTATGACAACTACGGATACCCCTCCCAGTATCCCAGCTACCGCATGGGCTTTGCCCCGCCCATAGAGGAAGGGCCATCCTATGAGATGTATGCAACAGGACAAGGGACCGGGCCAGGACCAGGACCAGGACCAGGGCCAGGGCCAGGACCAGGACCAGGACCAGGGCCAGGACCAGGGCCAGGACCAGGACCCGGACCGGGACAACAAAGTCCTGAAACAGGGCTGGGGAATTACGGAAGCTCCACCCGCTTCTCATACTCGTCTCCACCCTCTGACTATTCCCAGAGACACACACAGCGGATGCAGACTCATGTGTGAGAACACACACACACACACACACACACACACACAGACTGGCTTTTTGCATCAGCAGCACTTACACCACATGAAGAAACTTTGAAACAAAAAAAAAAAATCACATGTTTCTAACATTCAAGAATCTGGTGCATGGAAGTCAAGTTAATTTTCAAAAACCTAAAACAACACAACAATGCACAGCAGCATCGCATCATACACTATCGGTAGCAGCAATACAACACGTGCAAAGCAGTCACAGTCAGTCGCACACAATTGCGCAGCCCTTCTGTTGCACGCTTCGACACGAGCAGCAGCCACAATCATGAGCAAAGAGAGATGAAGAGCGGAGCGGGCGCTTTGAGGACCGAACGGAAAAGAGGAGCAGCGTAAAAAAAAAGAAACATCTCTTCCTGCGATCCTGGTTTTTTCCTCCTCTTCGACCGTCTCCCTGCATCACCTCCCACCCTGTCTCTGTAAATAAGTGCAACTTCACATTTGGAAGTCGTTACCTTGTACAAAACCTTAAACAGTGGGATGCAGCAAACCTCCCTGTAATCCACTCGTTTTGCATTTCCCGACTTTTGCAAAACACACACACACACACACACACACACACACACACACACACACACACACACACACACACACAGATCTTTACAGACTCATTTGTTTCTATATATTGCAGCAACGGGGCAGCTTGGACTATAACCACATCTGGCACTTTGTGATCCTCTTTCCTCACTATAACCGACCCAGTGGCCATTTTTGTACAAGCTCGACCTTGATTTGAGTGGGACAAAGCTTCCTAAGGTGGTACAGTGAGCGACCAGAGTGCCAATGCGTATGTGCCAACACACACAAACTTTTAATCGAGGTGTGTCTCCTCTTTTTGTAAAGTGTACGACGAGATGCTCCGGACGACGAGGTTTTGTAGACGCCACATCGGAGAGGAGAGGAGAGGTAGCAAGCGTCTCTGTAAACTCCTTCTCCTCCTCATCTCTCACGTTTATCGTCATGATGCATTTCTCTACTTCACATTTCACTCAAGGTCGATGCCGTAAACTGTATTTGTGAAGCGAAGTGTGGCAGGAGTGCTTTTTTTCCTTTTGCATTCGATAAATCTCTGCATTTTGTACAGAAAAGATACCTCCCCTGTCCTCAAGTGTCAAAAAAAAGTATTTGTTTCTCTCACTTGCACAGTAGAATAGATTTTTTTTCCATATTTATACCAGAAACGCGTGTGGAAAGAAAATGGCATTACATTTTATAGTATTTTTATAAGGAGTTGTGGACCAAAGGTTCAGAGTTATTGGGTGACACTCGCTTTGTAACGTGGCAACGTGATCGTTCCTGGAAACGTTTTGAGTTTCTTTAAAAAGAGATGGATGGTATTTTTCAAGCGGATGCTGTAGATTTAAATTAGAAATAAAAATTAAGAGATTCATTCCAAATTGGTGAAATCTCTTCGGCTGGATTTCTCTGTTTGGTGTGAAACTCTTCCTTCGACTTCCGGTCTTGTGACTGGACTGCCTTTTTATAAACGTCGACGACATTCAAAGCGATGGATGGAGAACAAGCTGCTGCTCACTTTGAGCTGTGCTGCAAACTTTGTAAGCGATGAGAAGGTTCACGTGTAGTTCAACATATCAAGCTGAAGGTACAGAGAAGTCCTAGAGCTCCGATGGTACTTTGTACATTTATCTGTAAGTACGCTGGTTCCCTCACTGCAACAGAAACGTTGGTATTGTACGTCTGAGCTTTTTATCCATTTCGTTGTGTCAGCCTTGGTGTGTGTGTGTGTGTGTGTGTGTGACTGCAGCTTTTGACCACACAGCTCGTGATGATCTGTGTTTAAATATATATCTTTTTTTTGGCTCTAACGTCAAATGATGCAACGATTAAACAAATCCAGCATTCGAGTAAATCTCCGCGGCACCGTGACCCAAATGTTTCCCCTTGAAGGAGGAAATCACGTTCGTCTGCTTTGTACAAGAAGGACAAAAGAAGTCGCGATGCTTTGCTTGCTTTTCCATTAATGAATTAAAACTCTGAGCAGTTTACAAAAGGCTGAACAATGTGGATTATTATCTGCGTAGCGAGTACAACTGCAAAGTTTGAATAATCGGCTGAAAGAGGATTTTGTGGCTGATATAAAATATTATATTAAGTAAGAATTGCTGAAAACGAAGCCGCGTGTTCTAAACATTGGTTTTCAGACATTTAATTGAGCTGTGAAGATTTTCTTTTCAAGTATAAACTAATTTTCTTGTCACAACAGTGCACAAGAAAATCACTTTTGGTCTGATTCATGTCAAAATTCTGTATTTCACCTCTACAGGAACTTATTCGATTTCTTCTAATTTGCTTAATATTTGACTTGCAATGAGAATTCTGCTCTGAAAACATCCGTTCAACACAGCAACTGGTATTAAAGCCAAGATCAGAGGTAAACTGGTGTCACCCCAGGATGTTGAAGTGGTTCACCTCCTCTCTCTCCCTCAGTCTCTCTCTCATCGAACATCTTTCAACATCTTTCCCACTTTTTCAGTAACACGTGACTTTGTTTAAACTTCTCCTGGCGACCACACGGAAATCCCTTCAACATGTTGTCTCTTCCTTCTCCTGAGGGCACATGTGCTTTGTCCCACAGACAAAGTGAAGGAGGGAATTCGACAGAGACTCACCCACTTAGTATCTGCACCAGGTTTTTCAGCATTTAAAATTGACGGATTGGCGCTTTGCAAAAGATCAGAGGCCACAAAGGTGAAGCCAGAAATCTCAGCACCTCCGTCACCTAATCATTGAGTCTTAATACTTATAAGCCGCCCTATCAAACCTTCACAGATACAGTATATTATGGTAATTTTCTGCAAAAGGGCAGTAAAATTCATATTTATTGCCCCTATTTTGAATAAACACTCTGAGAAAGGAAATCATCTCTGATTAGAATATCAGATAGAACCTTGTAGCTTCAAGGTCACGATATAAAACCACTACTGCAGTTATGGAGAGAAGAATGGCAGATGGAGCACCCTTTTAAATTGATATGGTTATCACAGCCTTGGTACTGAATACTATTACCTCTTTACAACCTTTTTACAGAGTTGTAGCGGCGCCGTCGCCTCTTTTGCCTCCGACTCGCAATGTCGTCATGACCTTGTGTGGAAAGAGTTTGACACCGAGGAGACACCGAGGCCGGCACACACACGTCGGGGTCATCCAGGTTCCTCGTCATTAACTTTTAACCATTCATGGTCTGTTGACGGTGCGTAAATATGAATCTATTAAATACACCTTTCGATGCCAAAAGTGCTAAATGGATGTTATGATTTGGTTCTGCGATGAAAAGATGATGGTTAGGAAGGGGAATGTAGAGGTGTTGTCTCCTCCTCTTCCTCACATGCACCTCTCTGCGCAGCGTGCGCTGACTCTTTGCTCTCTGCTCTCTCCTGCGTCACGTTAATCGCCACCTACCTGCTTCCAAATTTAGAGGTTGAACCTCTGAAAGGAATCACAGCAAGCCGTCTCTCGCTGCTTTCTTCCAAATTCCCTCTAAGAGCAATCCAGCTCGTATACATGTGTGTAACTCATAACATCCATCCTCCGTGTTCATTATGTCACAATCTCCTCTCTTCCTATGGAAATCTGTATTGGAAACGTATTTTCTCGGTGTTACCTTGTGGTGTTTCGTCACCGGGGGAAGAAACTTTTATTCACAGTATTTTATTTTATCTTGGAAGCATCGGATGGGGGGGGGGGGGGGAGTGGACGTGTGCATCTGTGGCCGAAATGACTCAACGTCCAACCAGGCCACAACAAATCCCATCTCAACTAGGCCAACCCTGACTAGAACCAGGCCAGACCCACAGCTAACTGCTCTGATGCATGCTGTGCTGTGCCGTGCCGTCCCCGGCCAAGAGTGACTCGTGTGGCTCGGTGTCAATTCTTACCTTTTGGAGTTGTCGGTGCCAAAAGACTGTGCAAAGCAAAAGAAAATGTACTGAGCAAACAAACAAATGCAGCAGCCATATGTGTTTATTGAGTGTGTGTGTGGATGTGTGTGCGTCTGGTTTTGTGTTTCCTCCCATGCACATGCTGTGTATGCATCCATCTGTGAACATGCATGTGTGTTGTTGTACATGTGTTGGCAGCATGTAACCCCAGTGTGTTTTCACACCAGTACTGATACGTTGGGATCACTGGTCTGTAGAAACTGGGGTTTGACTGATGTTTCAAAATTCAAACAGATGAACCAGTCGCTCGGTCGCCTGCTGGTATGATGGAGGTTCCTCCTGACCACAGTGACCGATGAGTATTCTGAAATATAGCGACATTAGATTTCCTTTTGCAGGTTTCTGTTCGTTCATTTAATAGGACAATCGTCAAAACGGTATTCACAATCAAATCAGATTAAAATCTCCTCGATAATAACGTTTAAACTGAAGAATAAAACCAAACATATTGAACTTGAATTGGGAAAAGACGTTTTTCTCATATCGGACGAAGACGAACGCTGAAACCGATCATGTCTCCGAAAGGCGGAAATTGGCAAATCTTTCAGTCGGGCTCTATAAATTTTTTAACCAACGCTTTAAAAGCATTTCAACGTCTTTTCACTAAACCCCCCCAAACGTACATAACATTACTATCAGCGGTAAGGCATCGGTCAAACCCTGGTGGAAGGCAGCTGATCAGAGCGAAGGAGACATCTTGTGGCCTTAGGACAGGAGGAAGGAGCTGAAGTGGTCCGCTCGTCCCTCATCCAGCTGCTGAGACACGTCCCGCTCGCTGAAGCAGCAGCAGCTGCAGCAGGGAACAGGATTTAGTCCTCGTTCTGCTCAGCGTCGAGACAATGATCAGAACGTCGAGGAGGATTCATGTTGCACTGAACAAACGTGTGAAGTGGACGTGTGCGTGACAGCGACAGTTTGTGTGTGTTCAAATAAGCGTTTTTGGGCTTTTCTCCGTGCTCCGGTTCTTTTTTTTTGTTTATATCCCTATATATTGTTCACATGTGTATTATTATCATATTTAGTTTGACTACTTGTTTATTCATGGAAAAAAATGAAAAACAAAAACAATATTATTGATTTTTTTTGTTTTGTTTTATTTTCATGTTTTTCTGTTGTTGTTTTTTTCTTCAAATTGTATGTAATTATTTTTCCACCGTATTACAGGAAATAAAAGAAGACATGGCTTTCATAAAAACAGCTCAATGGTATTTATATTTGTTTTCTTTGTCTTTATCATATGTAGTATTTTTGTAAATGGTGCTTCAGGATGAGACTTTACTTTCAGTTTGTGTTTCTCACACATTGTGATTCAGGTCAAACTATGAATGAATGTACCTGAACAGTTGTTGTGACGGTTTCTCATGTCGAGCAGCCTGAGGTGAGTAAGTGTGTGTCTGTGCTCGTCACACACACACACACACACACACACACACACACACACACACACAGACACACACACAGACACACACACACACGGTCAGAGTATGTCATCTCATCTTCTCTCATCTCTCATCTCATTTTTCATTCCTATCTTTTTGAATTTCTCTCTGAATCATTCTCCTTCCTTTCATGTTTTCCTCTCCTCTCCTCCTTTCTCCTTGTTCACCTGTTCTCCGTCTTTTTCCATCCTTTCATCTATCGAACTTCTTCCATTTTGTTTACACTTCTCTACAGTCTCTTCTTTCCTCTTTCCTCACTTCATCTCCTCAGTCGTTCTTTTCTCTCTCACTTCATCCTCCCCTCCTCTTTCTCTTGTTTAAGACCTTTCACACTTTCCTCTCATTCATTGTTTCACCTCCTCTCTCTCCCTCAGTCTCTCTCTCATCGACAACTTGCACTTCATCCTTTCTGTCCCTTGTTCTTAGTTCTCTGCTCGTCTTCTTTCCCTTTTTGCTCTTTCCTCAGATCCTTTCATCAGTCCCCCTCCCGTCTCTCTGACGTCCTCTCCTCTCTCACGCACCTCCCTCTGTCATCCTTTTCATTCGTTCATACATCTCAACGTTTTCCTCCTCTCCTCTCTCATCTTTTCCTCTCACATCTCCTAACTCTTCCTGTCACTTTCTCCTACTCCCCCCCTCCCCGTTTTTCGGTTTTTCATCCCTTCTCTCCATCCTGTCCTCTTATTTTGATACATCTTCTTTTACATCTCTTTGTCCTTCTCCTCCTCTCTTTCCTCTTCTCTTTCTTTCACTTTTCCTCCGTCATCCTTAAACCTCCCTCACCTCTTCCCCTCCTCTCCATCCCTCTTTTATGTCACCCTGTGTCTATTTATCCTCACCTCTCCGATCTCCCCCTTTCTTTCCCTCATCCCTTCTATCCTTCTATTTATAACTTGTTCTCCTCTTTTGCCTCCTCTCATCCCTCCATCTTCTTCTTTCCTCTTCCTTTGCTTTATCTTCCATTTGCATTACTCTGACTCTTCTTTCATCCCCTCTTCTCAACTCTTCTCTGAAATCTAAAACCTCCTAATACTCTCCTTCTCTTTTCACTTGTTCTCCTCTTTTCTCCTCATTTCACCCTGTCTCTCCTTCTTCTCCCTCCTTACTCCTCCTTTAACGTCCTCTTCACCTCATAAAGATTAAAGTAAGTTATAGTCTTGTCCTCTCCCCATTTCTCTTGTCATTCACTTTATCTCTTCCCATTTCTCCTCTTATATCTTCCTCTCTTGCCCTCCTTCTCTCCTCTGCTCCTCTTTTTTTCATCTCCTTCCATTCTCCTCCTGTCATGTCTCCTACTACTATTTCCCTCCTCTTTCTTCTCCTCTTCTCTCCTGTCGCTTCCCTCCAATCTTTCTTTTCTCCTCAGTCCTTCTTCCAGTTTATGCAGCAGCTCTTCAACTCTCTCCTCATCTCTCTCATATCTCCTCTTCCTCCTTCTGTCCTCTTCTTCTCCATGACACTCGCACCTCCACAATGTTCTTCCCCTCTCTCTTTTCCTCTCACTTCCTCCATCTCTCTTCTTTCCTTGAATACTTCTCAGTCCGTCTCTCCCCTCTGCTACCTTTGTCTCTCCACTTCTCTGTCTCATGTCCCTCCTCGGTCCTCCTCTCCTGAATGACCAGGAGAAAGGGATGGAGGGTACAGAGCATTTATTTTAAAAAAGGCAAGAAAGACTTAACATCAATGGCCGAGGATGAAGAAAGACAAGGACAGAAGACAGAGAGCGTTGGAGCCAATCGTCTTCACAGTGATTATCGTCTCCTGCTGCTCTCATGGAGGAATAATGTCTGGAATAACCTTCAGTGCTCCAGTGGAACCCCCCCCCCCCCCCCCTCCTCTCCCACCTCCACCACTTCCATCTTATCCCCCTCTTTCCCAGCTGAAGTGGCCGTCACATGGATTACTGGCTCCTCTCATGCTCGGGCACCGCACTCATCGGCCCAGATATATTATCATATTAGTGGAGAATGATGTAATCCATTTCAAGACATTTGTCCTTCGCACACCCTCTGTCCCTCCGCAGATGATGTCACCGGCTGCTGAGGCAGAGAAGTTGTCAGGCTGGTTGTGGGGTTTTATGGGGTTTTTCCTGCTCGACGCTGCTGCCATCTAGTGGTGGTGGTGGAGGTGGTGGTGGGGGGGGGCTGTACTGAGTGATGAGTGGGAGTAAATTAGGGCGAAGGCAATTATTTATTACAGAAGCAGAGGATAATGTGACTCATAATGGATGTCCTTGGTGTGACTGCACTGACGTGGTGTGTCGGGTCAGGGACGTACAAGAGGAGACAGACACTGAGGATATGAGCAGATTACAAACCAGAATCTGCAGAGAGCCTCAATAGGAAAAATCTTCATTGAAGAAACCCAGAAACTTGATTGTTTATTTAACATTGAGAGAAAATATGTATTTGCTTCATTTGCTTATTAATCAACCATTCAGTGTCATGGATCAACTTCTGTTTTCCAAGCGACACTTTACGAGTTAATACAAAATACAAGACTACAAAACAAAATTAAACAGCAAAGGTTCAAAATCCTCAATTAAAGAAAAGAATCAATAGATTTAGGTCAACCTGTAACATGTGATTCCAATCATGTAGCTTCTGTTTATCCACGTCATAGATGTGATGATATAGGTGAGGCAGTTTTATTTAAATAGCACATTTCACACACAGGTAAATTCAATGTTTAATTGACATTAGAGACACGTCTACTCTTTATTCCAAATCTTCTGACAATTTTCAAAAACAAATACATTTAAAATGAAAAAGTGAGGCAAAAGAAAATCAACGAAAATGCTTTTTCTTCTTTCTATCGTAGAGTTCTGGGCCCAAAACCGTCCCTGACCCTCAGTTTGCTTTGTGATGATTCGATTTTGTGGGTAATCCAGGCCTGATGTGATTCTAACTCTGCAGTCATGCTGCGTTATGTCGTGTTTTCACTCATTAAGCACTAAATCCCCCATTTTCTCACCTTGCTCTGAATTATTAACGTGAGAGCGAGAAGGTGCACGGTGCCTGCAAAGAGCAATGAGATAAAACTCAGGCAATTTCATTTCACTCCAATGACCTTATTAAACTTTTATCTACCTGGTTATGTTATCACCTGCGTTAATAATGTAATTAGTGATCTTCTTGTGGTGGAGTTCACTGGATAAACAACAGTGAAGCCAACAGAGCTTTTAAATCCTCCAGCTCAAATAATCTGCTGGAGTAAAACAGTAGATGATGTTAAAGGCCTCAAAGTAAAAGCTCTGTAAAGTCACTGGACTGATTTCGATGAAACAACACTGGGGCACTAGAGAAAAAGGTCAAAGTCAAACTTTTAAATGCCTCAGCTCCCAAACAAGTCCAATTAACACTGACCTTTCTGCATGAATCCAGAAAGCCTCATGAATCACACTGCCTGGCCGATAACTGATGGAACACATGTGATTTTTCCTTTTTAATCTGCTGGGTGCAGGTGAGGTTCGCTGTGATTGTGTCACTGAAAACATCTTGTGAAACATGAGGTTTGGATTCACACTGCTTATCCTTTGAGGGTCGACTCACAGCAGGGGGCTGGAGCCGATCCCAGCAGACATTGGGAATGCATGTCTTTGGACTATAGGAGGAAGCAACCTGGAGCACGTCCACATGACCTGGGGAGAACATGCAATCTCCGAGGCCCGGATCCAAACCTGGAACCTTCTTGTCCCTGCGAGGCGATAGAGCTAACGGCTGCACCGCCGTGCTGCAGGACGAGTTTGTGAGATAAAACTAAACTCCAGAGATATTAAGCAAATCTACAGTAACTGACATGAATAAATTAAGGGGATAACAATAGCTATTCATCAACAATTTACAATGCAAATGTATTCAGACCAGGATCCATTTTGCATCGTTTATCTGTTTGAAGATGGATTATTTGAGTCATTGTCGAGCAAATCCCCAGCGTATCAGTAAGAACTGTTGGCAGATTAGTCTTCCTCGGTGTTAATGCTGCTAAAGCCTCGTCTTCAACAGGGAGTTTTACGACCCGGAGATGAATCTGATGAGGCTATAAAATGACCGGCATGTCTCTGAGCAGCTCTGGTTCAGGTCCAGGCTTTGGCAGGGCAGACGTCTGGCCTCAATCACTGCTGCTACTAAAACAAGCAGGCAGCATTCGGTTCGGTAGAGCACTTCCTTATCCTCGAGCAGGACCTGTGGGTTGGAAGCGACGGCGGACTGATTAAGATGAGAGTGAGAAAAGCATTTGGCAAGAGAAGCACAAACACTGTTGGAAGACATGCTGGTATTTCTACCTGCGGTGAAGCAAAGAAAGATTTGTTCTGCAGCTCCGTGGGTTCGAGTCCTGCGGATTGGGAGAGATAATGAGAAAATGCAGATGATGCATCAAAGCAAATTCTGGATTAGATTCTTCTCGCTCACTTAACACTGTGAAATGATTCATGGTGGGATTGTAACAGGGAGACGTGTCCCACTGTCCGATACTGGGGTTTGCAAAAGTGCAGATAGAAAGATGGATTATAGAAAGATGGATTATAGATAGATAGATAGAAAGATAAATGGATAGATAGAGATTTACTTTGTTAAAATGTTTTTTTGGGGCTGTTTAACATTCCTCGTCATCCTATTAGTATTTTTTAAAGGAAGCATATATGTATGTTTTTAAATTTCACGATGTTGATTTAACTAAAACATTTAGTTTTTTTTTTAAAACACCTGGGTAAAGTAAGAACTTTATTGCACAAATCATTTGAGGTTTTTATTGAGTTTTTCATGGAAATTAACACAATGTAAATTAAAATAAGATTAAAATCTCTTTATATAAAGATAAAAAATCTAATTACAAAAGGCTCGATTGAGATTAACTTAAAGAAACAATTTAAAGAACCATTACAAACTTTTGTCTTTTTAAACATTGAAAAGCTTCTTAAGCTGCAACACATAAATGAGTTGAACCAGGTCTTTAGAAAGAATAAGAACACATCTGTACAAGAAATACTATATTTACAATTCACATCAAAGCGAAAATATAACATGACTCACAGCAACAATAATACTGGAAATTGTCCAAAAGGCAGAATGTGGAAGACAATTTCAGATTTTCTTCAGGCCAGGGCCGACTTGTCCACCTGAGCATACAGGCTCTCAGGCTGAGTCGTGTCTCCGGCCTCAGTGGATCTAATGGACCCAGCTTCGATCACGCTGTAGATGGAGGACGGAGAAGGAGCTGCAGCATCATCGGTTGGATTCTGATTCACAAGTGGTGTTCACGCTTTTGACCTGGAGAGATAAAGTCACATAAAACTCTTTTCGGTGGCTCCTAAGTTTCCTTTTTCGAAATCACAGATTATATATATCAGTATTTTCAGTGGTGTGGTCGTACTGTGGCAACAAGTCAAGTAATCTCACTAAGACAGATGTTGGAAAAGATGACGTAACTTTACCTGAACATTTTCGTACACTGTATTTTTCATGTCCTCACTTTCATCTGCAAGAAGGTCACAAAGAATGTTCACTGGCTTTAAATCACAACTTAATTTATACTGTTTTCACAACATTGCTTTTCTAACACAATTAATACAATTTTATAAAACCTACAGACACAGACATTCATCTTGATATTATCTATATGCTAAATAATGAACAGTGGATTCCCATCTGTACTGTAAACTGGGAAAGGATCTCAGATATTGTCAATGACCCTAAAGGTGGTGGATCAGTGAATAAAGTGAAGGACTCAGTTAAAATGCTGAATTCCCATTTTTACTGTGACGTACGTTTTCCTTTTATTCGATGTCCAACAAAAGCTGCTGTTATGGCAATTATCACCAAAACCTTAATGACAGTGACAAAGACAAAGACGGTGATGGAGCTCCGTGGTTCAGGGGCTGTAATGGAAAACAGAAAAACTGATATTAGTTATTTTTCAGAACTTATTCACTTCACATGCTCTAAATTCAAATGAAAACTCTGCATTACTACCATAAAAATATAATTTATAATTTAAATATAATATGTACAGTACTTTTCTTACCAAAGTTAAAAGTGTTACAAAGGAATTTAACAAGAATTAAAACAGAGATAAAAGTATTTTGTTCTTTTAAATAAAGTAAAGTTGAGAATTTGTCGTAGATATAATCCAAGCAGCAGCATTTTGAACCAATTGAAGGAGAAAGTCTTTATCTTTAAATGTTGGGAAAGATTTAATATTTCAAAATGAACTTAAGTTGGAACACACAACCTTCTATCAAACAAAGTTATCAGCTGCTTGTGTTGTCGGTCACTTACCAGGATTTGAGAAACAAAAGTCCTGAATCATTGTTGTGTGCTCGTCCGAGCTGACCTGGTTGCTATGGCTACAGATAACTGAGACGCCTTCGGACAGGTAGACACGGAGGGAGGAGCCAGAGGTCGTGACCTTGGACCTCTCTCCTCCCTCCTCCTGGCTGCAGGTGTTGTTGTCACATCTAAAAGTGCTGTTGATGTGATGGGAGTCCTGTGTGCTGCAGGTCACTGTGAAGGTTACAGGAGTCGGAGCTATTGGAGAGCAAGTCCACTGTCCCATTAACCAGAGACACTGGATCTGAGGGGGAGGGACACAGGCATTAATGGGTTTAGAAGTTGGGCAGCTGCTGTGTGTCCATATTTAAAATCTGAAGAAACCTACCTTGAACTGTGACGCTGTATTTACCCACATTATTGATCTGATCCCCGATAACACCTGCAGTGTAACGTCCACTGTCGGCTTGTTGCACATTCTTCAAAAGCAAAGAGTGATTTTGAAGAAAAAACACGATCCTTCCATCATAGGGGCCAATTACTTTTGTTTTGTTATCATCAAATAATCTTATTATGTTTGAATCATTAAATAGCCATCTAAATTCACTCCGTTCAACTAATTTAACAGGAGCCGTGACGTTGAGAAGCAGATCCTTCCCCTTCTGCACAAATACAGGAGTCCCAGTGTCGGAGCCTGTAGAAACAACACAGCATCACTTTATTAGAAAGAAGAGACTTTGATTTAAACTGTAGTTTGTGTCCATTTTTACTTCTACTCATTAAACAGAGACTCATGAGACAAAACTACCTGGGCCCAGCAGGTTGTGTTTGCCCCTGTCTGTTGGTTGGTTGGTTTAATGATCAGCAGGTTTACTTAGAAACTGGATTTCCACAAGACTTGGTGGAAGGATGGGACATGGGCCAAGAAAGTTACATTTCAGGAAGATTCAGGATTTATTTTGTGAGACGGGGCTGTTTTTTATATTTTCCATGATTTCCCAGGGAATGAAATCAGGCATATTGAGGGGGACTGAGACTTCTGATTACTTTAGTGCAGCTCGACTGAATTTAAGAACTTCTGGACCTCGGCCGAGGTAAATTGACATTCTAGTGTCTACAAATCTATTTTACTTTCACTTTGAATTTATAATCAAGCTTCTGTGAAAAGATGATAAACGAGTCCATCACACAACAGTTTCTGGAACTTAAACAAAACTTGTGAAAGAGGAAGTGACTCTGCAACGATAGACTTTCTTCAACAGCTCATTTCTCAGACGGAAGATTTACAGTGACGTCCAGAAATAGACAGACAGACAGACAGAAAGACAGACAGACAAACACGGACATGTAACAGGAAGCATCACTCTAGGTTCCCTTTCTGTCACCGGAGCCCTGTTTTAATATCTAGCTTTGTCTATAAAAGGTAAAGTTTCCTAATCAGTTTGTTCTGTTCTCTGAGTCGCTGCCACAGGACATTACATTAATATTCAGTTTTGTTGGTTTTACAAGCTTTTAAAAAGTTTCTCCACGTCTGTTATCACTCATTATATATTTTATAACGAATTCAAGCGTAGAACTTGAAAAACCACAGATATATGGAAGGAAGTTTTACTGAGTGAATCGTCAATCAACAAGTCATAATTTGAATATAGTTATCATTTTATTATTTATAGAATAATGAAATAAACAATTATTAACAACATTATCTCAACAAGGTACATTGGTGAAACAGTCACAAAGTGCAACAAGAACAGAACAATAAAACTATATTTGAAGAAGAAATGTGATAAAAATTGAGTGTTTACCTCGGGCTTCATATGAGTGAAGCAGAGAAATGACCAAGAGAAGAATGATGGGATGCATTCTGTCAAATGTGACCTATGAGGAAGTGGATCAGAGTTTAGACCTCAATCAGCCCAGCAGCAGTCAGGGTGTCTGTGGGCGTGGCCTAATACCTAATAATAATGAGGACAATAGATGAATAACAATGATTGTCACTGCCTCAGAGAAATACTTCCGGTTGTTTAGTCAAATCTGCAATGAGGAAGTGTAAACTATGTGGATGTGGCCTTAAACTCAGAGTGTCCTCCACATGAACCAAAACATGACAATAGATGAATAAAGGAACTGCAACAGCGCCACCTTGCGAATTTCACCTCCAGGAAAGGTGCAACAGCACAGGTTCGATGATGTCACGAGACAAGAGACGGCTTTACTTGTAGAAAAGACACAACTTTTATTTAACTTAGTAAATGAACAATTCAACAAAAAGCAAAATGAAACAACAATCACCAGAAACAAACCATCACATGAAGTTAAACACTGAGACAAGAGAAGAGCACCGGGCTGCGACTGAGCACGGAGACGAGCGGAAACGGAAGTAGGGAGAGCTGTGCACGGCCACTTCCTGAAACATGGGGGAAGCACGACGTCGCCTAGCAACCAGCGCGCCATGAAAGCAGCCACAGCGCCACGCAGCGGCAGGGAGGGAGCGCGCCTCCGGCTCCACGTGTTAACCGGTTGGAGTGACCACAGTTTGTGCATGAGCCTGTCAGCTGCTCCTGGTCAGCAGCGATAACATGATGACGTGGAAATAATGTGTCGCAATCAGGGGCCGTGGGAAGAGGATTTGAGTTGGGGGGGCTGCAGTGGGAGGGGAATTTTTGTATTTGTTCAGCGTGAGGTTAAGAATAGGATATAGACATCTTCATATTTCAATACACATAATCCAGATAGATATATGGATAGATGGATAGAGAGAGAGAGAGAGAGATTAACTGTGTTAAAATGGGTTTTTTTGTGTGTTGTTAAACATTCCTCGTCATCGTATTAGTATTTTTTAAAGGAAGCATAGATGTATGTTTTGAAAATTTCAGGATGTTGATTTAACTAAAACATTTATAAAACCCAAATATTTTTTTAAACACTTGGGTGAAGTAAGAACTTCATTGTTCGAGCACCAATACTGGACACTCATCAGAAATAATGTAGCAGCCAAAATCACTTGAGGTCTTTATTGAGTTTTTCATGGTCAAATTAACACAATGTACAATAAAAATAAAAAATAAAATCTCTTTTTATAAAAATAAAAAATCTAATTACACAAGACTCGATTGAGATTAACTTAAAGGAAACAATTTAAAGAACCATTACAAACTTTTGTCTTTTTAAACATTGAAAAGCTTCTTAAGCTGCAACACATAAATGAGTTGAACCAGGTCTTTAGAAAGAATAAGAACACATCTGTACAAGAAATACTATATTTACAATTCACATCAACATTCATCAGGAATCTGTTTCAATAAGATATGAAATATATTACAGTAACAGTTTTAAAGTGGGCGGAGCTGTTCCAGATGCTCCTGGTTCTGGTTCTGGATGAAAAAAAACCCCAAAACTTCCAAGGGAAAATATAACATGACTCACGGCAACAATTATCCTGGAAATTGTCCAAAAGGCAGAATGTGGAAGACAATTTCAGATTTTCTTCAGGCCATGGCCGACTTTTCCACCTGAGCATACAGGCTCTCAGGCTGAGTCGTGTCTCCGGCCTCAGTGGATCTAATGGACCCAGCTTCGATCACGCTGTAGATGGAGGACGGAGAAGGAGCTGCAGCATCATCGGTTGGATTCTGATCCACAAGTGTGTTGAGGCTTTTGACCTGGAGAGATAAAGTCAAATAAAACTCTTTTTGCTACCGAGGGGGGGGGGGGTTCCGAATTTACCTTTTTCTAAATCACAGATTATATATATCACTATTTTCAGTGGTGTGATCGTACTGTGGCAACAAGTAAAGTGATCTCACTAAGAATCTATATGACTCTTCTGTTGCAGTGATGTGATTTGGGCCGTTGGCCGTTTAGTGGGAGACACACATTGGGAAGAGTCAGCACACAAGCACAGCTCAGACACAGGCTACAGACCTCAGAGGGATGTTTGGATGAATGGACCACGGTGCAGCTGGAAATTCGTCGCTTGATCCGCAGCAAAGTGTTTTGTTCGAGCACAAGCAAGCAGCACGAGCAGCGAGGCACACGTAGTGCTGCAGGAGCAAGCAACAGGACCACGATCAGCAAAGGGTCAAAGGTCATGTACAGTAACTACACCACCGGTCGGGAAAATGTAGAGTGGACGCTGTGTTTAGCCGACAGATGAAATACAGCTGTGGCTTTTATTTTATTTATTTATCTATTTATTTTTGGCCCATTTCCTTTGCTCAAAACCATAAAATGTTGTTCTTGGAAGACAGATGTTAGAAAAGATGACGTAACTTTACCTGAACAGTTTCATACACTGTATTTTTCATTTCCTCCGTTTCATCTGCAAGAAGGTGACAAAGAATGTTCACTGGCTTTAAATCACAAATGAATTTAGACTGTTTTCTACTGAATCACATTTACATCACTGCACTCACTGATTTTAGTGTTCGTGTGTTTGAATCTTTACTCTGACGTACGTTTTCCTTTTTTTCGATGTCGAACAAAAGCTACTATGGCAATTATCAACGAAACCCCAATGACAATGACAATGACAATGACAACGGGGATAGTGATATTGCTCCGTTGTTCAGGGGCTGTAATGGAAAACAGAAAAACTGATATTAGTTATTTTCAGAACTTATTCACTTTAACACATAAACATATTTCTTTAAAAACAATTACATGCTCTAAATTCAACTGACAACTCTGCATTCTTACCACAAAATATAATTCATAATTTAAATATAATAAGCTTCATATGTATAATACTTTTCTTACCAAAGTTAAAAAGTATTACAAAGGAATTAAACAATAATTAAAACAGAGATAAAAGTAGTTTTTTCTTTTAAATAGAGTAAAGTTGAGAATTTGTTGCAGAAAGTCTTGTAGTGGAAAAGGACTAAGTGTGGTTGAAACCTATTTTATAGTTGAAGAGTAACGTTTTGCATACCTGTCTAAGACTCCATGACCTGAAATGTTTATGACCTGAAACCTGTATGACCTTTCCATTACTTATTGACTTTGACTGTCCAAAGAACCCAATGGAAATGTATGCAAATCAGTTTCCTGTATCTTGATTCCTGTCTCAAACTGTGCCTACAGAACCAGTCTGAACTGGCTCAGGCCAACAGCCTCAGTTCTCCTATATAAGATCCTTGCATTTCACTGTTCTCCATCTTCACTCTGAGATCCCTGTGACTCTCTGTGTTGATCCTTTCTGCAGAAAGCCCCGATTAAAATACATGTAGATAAATTTGGTGTTCCAGCCTCTTGTATTTCCAGATTTCCATCACAGTCTAATGTCAACTGGTCATTCAGGTGTTTATGGGCCTGTCTGGTAAAAGCGTGACAGCCTAAACCACCAATCAGGCTCTGAAAACTACCAGAAAATCAATATCAGCTGAATCAAGATAATACATAGAAACCTGGTTGTGTAAAGGCGGTGGACTAGTGGTAGAAAAGATGGACATCAGACTGGAAGGTTACTGGTTTGAGACCATGGTCATGACAAAAACATACCTGGATATGGACCAGACCTGGATCTGTACAAGTCCAAGAGGACTCTCCCTACCCCACTGTCTAAGTGCACCTTACTCCCCCACAGTCCATGGCTCCCCACTGCTCTGTGTGTTCACTGTGTGTTCACTGTGTGCTGCTCTGTTCACACGGATGGGTCAAAAGCAGAGGATAAATTCCCCCCATTTGCATGTAGTGTGTCTGTGCATGTGTGTGGGACCAATAAAGGAATCTGGAATCTATTCTAAATCAATAAAATCTTAAAACCAATGCAGAAATGAACAGGGAGCCAGAATGTGAGTCATATGATTATGT
Source organism: Verasper variegatus (assembly GCA_026259375.1). Lineage (NCBI taxonomy): Eukaryota > Metazoa > Chordata > Actinopteri > Pleuronectiformes > Pleuronectidae > Verasper > Verasper variegatus. Next base: position 3,129,890 of record CM048053.1, read on the forward strand.
TGTCTTGAGCCAGTTATAATCCAAGCAGCAGCATTTTGAACCAATTGAAGGAGAAAGTCTTTATCTTTAAATGTTAGGAAAGATTTAATATTTCAAAATGAACTTAAGTTGGAACACAACCTTCTATCAAACAAAGTTATCAGCTGCTTGTGTTGTCGGTCACTTACCAGGATTTGAGAAACAAAAGTCCTGAATCATTGTTGTGTGCTCGTCCGAGCTGACCTGGTTGCTATGGCTACAGGTAACTGAGACGCCTTCGGACAGGTAGACACGGAGGGAGGAGCCAGAGGTCGTGACCTTGGACCTCTCTCCTCCATCCTCCTGGCTGCAGGTGTTGTTGTCACATCTAAAAGTGCTGTTGATGCAATGGGAGTCCTGTGTGCTGCAGGTCACTGTGAAGTTACAGGAGTCGGAGCTATTGGAGAGTAAGTCCACTGTCCCATGAACTAGAGACACTGGATCTGAGGGGGAGGGACACAGGCTTTAATGGGTTTAGAAGTTGGGCAGCTGCTGTGTGTCGATATTTAAAATCTGAAGAAACCTACCTTGAACTGTGACGCTGTATTTACCCACATAATTGATCTGATCCCCGATAACACCTGCAGTGTAACGTCCACTGTCGGCTTGTTGCACATTCTTCAAAAGCAAAGAGTGATTTTGAAGAAAAATCTTGATCCTTCCATCATAGGGGCCAATTACTTTTGTTCTGTTATTATCAAATAATCGTATTATGCTTGAACCATTAAATAGCCATCTAAAATCACTGTCTTTAACTATTTTAACAGGAGCCGTGACGTTGAGAAGCAGATCCTTCCCCTTCTGCACAAATACAGGAGTCCCAGTGTCGGAGCCTGTAGAAACAACACAGCATCACTTTATTAGAAAGAAGAGACTTTGATTTAAACTGTAGTTTGTGTCCATTTTTACTTCTACTCATTAAACAGAGACTCATGAGACAAAACTACCTGGGCCCAGCAGGTTGTGTTTGCCCCTGTCTGTTGGTTGGTTGGTTTAATGATCAGCAGGTTTACTTAGAAACTGGATTTCCACAAGACTTGGTGGAAGGATGGGACATGGGCCAAGAAAGTTACATTTCTGGAAGATTCAGGATTTATTTTGTGAGACTGGGGTTGTTTTTTATATTTTCAATGATTTCCCAGGGAATGAAATCAGGCATATTGAGGGGGACTGAGACTTCTGATTACTTTAGTGCAGCTCGACTGAATTTAAGAACTTCTGGACCTCGGCCGAGGTAAATTGACATTCTAGTGTCTACAAATCTATTTTATTTGTATTGTTTTTCTCTTTGAACTTATTTCTACGTCTTCATACAGATTTATCCTTTTTATGTCTTTTACCTCTTTTATTCTACTGTTTTTATTTTTTTATTTGGCTTGTAAATTGTAAATTAAAGTGCCCTGCCTTGCCCGTCAGCAGGATTACTCCAAACCTACTAAACTGATTTCCTTTGAATTCTGAAGTGGATTCGGTGGATGTGAGAATTTTCTTTCACGTTCTTTAACATGGTGAGATACTACGTGTCTTCTGAAATATATTCATCCTCATATAGGGGCAGAATTATTATTATGAGCTAAATAAAAAGCTTGTAATCGTTGCTTTTCTTTCTCAGACCTAATTGCACACAGTGAGCAAGACTATTGGCGTTTAATAAATAATGTTCCTGCTGTGATGTTATTATTAGTTATTGATTTGTAACATATCGGTTCTAGCAACATAGATTTGTCTGATTAATTAAAATGTTATTCAGAAGAGAATGAAAAGAGAGAAGTTTAGTTTCATGACGAGCTCGTACGTGTGGATGTGGTTTGAGTCACAGTATTGCTCCTTGACTACTTGTCTTCAGTGGAACCTGATGAATGTGGGGAGTGATGTGAACGTTACACTTATAACCAAAGTTAGCACTTTGAATTTATAATCAAGCTTCTCTGAAAAGATGACATCACACAACAGTTTCTGGAACTTAAACAAAACATGTGAAAGAGGAAGTAACTCTGCAACGGTAGACTTTCTTCAACAGCTCATTTTTCACACAGGAAAAAAATGTATAGCGGACATGCAGAAATAGACAGACAGACACTGACATGTAACAGGAAGCATCACTCTAGGTTCCCTTTCTGTCACCGAGCCCTGTTTTAATATCTAGCTTTGTCTATAAAAGGTAAAGTTTCCTAATCAGTTTGTTCTGTTCTCTGAGTCGCTGCCACAGGACATTACATTAATATTCAGTTTTGTTGGTTTGAGAAGCTTTTAAAAAGTTTCTCCACGTCTGTTATCACTCATTATATATTTTATAACGAATTCAAGCGTAGAACTTAACTTGAAAAACCACAGATATATGGAAGGAAGTTTTACTGAGTGAATCGTCAATCAACAAGTCATAATTTGAATATAGTTATCATTTTAATATTTATAGAATAATGAAATAAACAATTATTAACAGCAACATTATCTCAACAAGGTACATTGGTGAAACAGTCACAAAGTGCAACAAGAACAGAACAATAAAACTATATTTGAAGAAGAAATGTGATAAAAATTGAGTGTTTACCTCGGGCTTCATATGAGTGAAGCAGAGAAATGACCAAGAGAAGAATGATGGGATGCATTCTGTCAAATGTGACCTATGAGGAAGTGGATCAGAGTTTAGACCTCAATCAGCCCAGCAGCAGTCAGGGTGTCTGTGGGCGTGGCTTAACACTCAGAGTGTCGTCCACATGAACCAAAACATGACAATAGATGAATAACAATGATTGTCTCCTAACAAGAGAACATATCGAGGTCTGTCAGTAAACACATTGATCTTGTTCAAGTGTTGATGATGTGAGGAACTGACTGCTGGTTTCAGGGGAGATGTTTCAGCACCAGGACAGACTGCTTGTTTTTAATCATCCATGTTAACAGGTTGGAGTGATGACAGCGTCTGCATGAGCCTGTCAGCTGCTCCTGGTCAGCAGGGATAACATGATGATTTGGAAATGATGTGTCACAATACATGTTGACTGCATTTCTCCCCTGCAGCACATGGAGCTGTGTGGCCACACACTGTTGGGAGAGCTCAAGCTAACCCTGGTAATCTGCTACATCTGCTAAGGAGGTTATGTGTTCACCCCTGTCTGTTGGTTGGTTTGTTTATTTGTTACTAGAACAATACAAAAACCACAAGATGGATGAATATGAAACATGGTGGAGGGGCGTGCATGAGGGAAGAACCCATTGCATTTTGATACCGATCAGAGGGTGGATGGTAGAAAATAAATCATGGACCTGCTGAAGTAAACCAGGCATGTTTAGGGTACTGCTATCTATGAGTGTTTCTAATTTGATGCTGATTCAAATATTAATCTGGCTCTGGTGAATTTAAAAGTGGTTTGATGAGGGGACTGTGGGGCGGACCACTCCACTGTGTGCCATTCCAGTACTGGTACCGAACCTCGGAGCAATGGAAGCTTCTCCAATGAGTCAAAATTACTTCAAAAGTCATCATTTCAAATTACCATTGCTCATCTGTGGGACGTACTGGATGAAGAAGGTAGCTCAACCTGTCGACTGTAGAGATGGACGACATGACACTCCTCAAAGGTGAAGCATTTTTATTGCCACCTAGAGGCTGGCTGCAGTATGGCTCATAAACACTGCCTCTTCCATGTTAGTGAACGGGACATGGACCAAACTGAAAATTCAAAATAGATGTTAAATAACTGTCATTTCAGCTCGTTCTCATCACACTGATGTTTGGTTCAAGTGCTCATTTTTCTGATAAGTTTGTTTTTTAATCGTTATTTGATATAAAAATGAGGTGATGCCGTCTTGATTGACTGCTTAACCTCGACCTTGTTACCTTGTTAAATGCACAAGATGGCAAAATGTGTATCCGGGATATTTTGGCTTCATTTCTGGATGGTGGGAGGAAGAGGAGACGCATCTATCTTTATGTCACAGAACTTTAAGGATATACTGCTAATGTCTCCGTACATAATACATGATGTCAGGTCAAATACTCAGCTTTGGTTGCACTAAATGTAAAAGAATAAAAACTAAAAACCACAAATCATTTATTTGGATGAGGCCCCTGAATTCTCGTGACTTGCAAACAAAGGGGGAGACTGTTAGAACGTGCGTAAAGTTAACTTTGTCGGCAAAAAGTAAAATGCAGAAGAGGTGAGATGTGTCGATCTAGTGAGTTCAGAGTCTGTGTGAAGAAATGTGTTGAGAGGAAAAAACAAAGTCACAAACAACTAAGGTGTGAGTTCTGTGGCTTTAGTTTCATTTTTAGAGTGCATCACAGTCACTTAGTTACTGGGTCTTCGGTTATGAAGACTCGGTTATGAAGAAGAATAATATACTCGGATTTTCACTGAAACACACACAAAAAAACAGGAATTTGAATATGTCATCATCAGCTTTATTTTGTAACTTGTTTTAAAGAGAGAACTGTGTCATTCGATCTCTCCAGCTGCACTTTAAACACTAATAACACTCCACAGCTCCATGTTAATTCAAGAAATGTTACAAACAGATTCCAACACATTCATATCTCGTCTTTACTTAATCTGTCGAAACCAAACTGTCACTGTTCATTTCCATTCCAGATTATCAGTGACTTACAATATTTCACTTTCACATTCTCATCCCTCCGCACTAACCTGGTCATCCTCTTCACTTCCCTGTCGTCTAAAAAGAAAAATGAAAGAGGGGGATTTTGACAAAAACCTCTGCGGTTAATTTTACAGTGTTAGAAATAAAAATCCAACTTCTTGTCCACACGTAAAGAGAATGAGCTTCGGAAACATTTACAGTAAAACTACCAAAGGGGCACTTATCAACGCATGTCCCCAACAGATTAAAAGACATTTGTCAGTTTGCTTAAAGCCACTGAGACGGAGAAACAACCGTTCTAATTAGGGAAGGAAGCATCTGTTGGAAATCATCAACATTTAATATGTGAGTAGTATTAAAAACATCTCTCTTCTAAGGTTAGGTTCCAAACACACGTAGGCAGCTAACCCTCCTAAGGTGCAAATGTACATAATGTTCATAAAGTGCTATAAAGTTCTGTCTTGACACAGCAGTAACTCTCAAGGAGGGACAGAGTAGACAACTGTCAAACTGCTACCTTGACATATCACCAGTGCTTTCTGGTACAAGCAGGAAACAAAAATAAACTGAAAGGAAGTTGTGGTTTGGTAGAGGTTGAGATATCTATCGTTGTATGAAGAGAACTAGGCTCAAGCTAATTTGACATTTTTAAATGTAGTTTTGTGTAGAGTGGTGTGTTTGTATTGCGTGTGAGTATCATTCATACATTTACTTTAGCTGGAGCTTTCACTCTTCAAAGTGTCTGTGGGTGTTTCCTGCTCATTTTATCACAGAAACTTTAACACCCACCCCCCCGACGCACCTGCCTACCCTTGATACAATGGAAGATAAACAGTCAATGTCTCCTCATTGTGATTTGGTAAAAACCCAAACACTCACCAATCCTTTCCATCTTCTCTGCATGTTTCTGTTTTGTTTTCCAGCAGGATCACTGGAAAAAACTACTCAGTTTAGAATTTCTTAAACATAGAGATAGGGTGTTGGCCATGTTGGAGGTTTGTATTCTCCACGTTTGTATTGTCTTGTTTTATTACCTCAGCCAAAGAGGTTTGTTTGTACGTGAACAAGATCCTACAAAGACTACAGGACGGATTACAATGAAAGTTGGATCAAGGAAGAAGCCATTACATTTTGGTGCAGCTTTAGTTCAGGGAGTTGATCGAGGAATTTATTTTTTACCTTGTGATTTTCGTTGATTTCCCCGAGAATAAATCATGGGAAAAAATCAGGCATGTGTGGGGGACTGATATTTCTAAGTATTTAAGTATATATAAGTATTTGCTTGGCTGCTGGGTCTCCAGAGTAAACAGCCAGGTCCAGAAATGTTCTTCTCTTTCTTTAACCTAGTGAGACATAGGGCGTTAGCGTAAGTGGAGGTTTTGCGCCCTTCCTGTTTTGTTTTAATAAATAATCCAACCTATTACGTCTTTAACAGTGTATTCAGTATATGTAGTAGTGGCTGTTAGGTAGTGGGTTATGCCCTCACATGAATACAGTCAACACAGTGTTGTATTATCCCAGCAGATGTATGACAAACCATACAGTGGTCGACACTTCACTCTGGCCTCCTGAATGTTTTGGTGCTACTGAGAAACCAAATCTCTCTCTGATACAAGTTCCAAAACATCTAAAGAAGCCAGAGTCCAAAGCTGCTTTGATATGATGTTTCAGTGATTTGCTGTTGACACTGAACTCGGCAGTTTCTCGCAGTCTCTCCCTTCTCATCCAGCCGACTGTTCACACATTGCTGATGCGAACACTGAGAGGAGTGTCTCTGACCCGGCCACGCTCCTCCCCTCGCTCCCTGTAGCTCTGCTCCAGACGGATCTTCTCTGGATCGGACAAGTCGGGCACAGTCCCGCCCCCGTTGCTCTGGTACCCGTGCTGGGGGCTGGATGGTTTGAAGATGGGCGTGGTCTTGGTCTTGGCCACTTTGTCGAAGAAGGCAAAGTCTGCTACGTATTTACCTGATGGGGACAGGGAGACTACGGGGGGAAACTCATAGCCCCAGAGGATCTCGTCGGGCAGGTAGGAGGTGCGGACCTGGCAGGTGGCAGAGGTCGGCTCCACCGTGGCGCTCATGATCACCAGCAGCTCAAAGTCAGCCAGTTCTGGATCTGTCCAGCCCCCACCTGGAGGAGGTAAATGAGATGCGGTTTTAGACTTGTGAAATGTTCAAGAGAGACGTTCAAATCCTGCTTCTTCACCTCTGTTCACCAGGCCAGTCGGCCCATGAAGTGCTCGATGGATTGTGAGTTTCAAATATCAGGAAGGTGTTGAGGAGAAGGTTTCTACACTAAATCTACTGCCCTCACCGCCAAACTCACCCTTGGCTGCCCAGGCCCGCAGGGGGCTGTTGTCATCAATGATGTGGTAGAAGGTGAGCGGCAGGATGAGGAAGGGGCTGTCACTGGATGTGTCCACCTGGAAGGGGACGTTCCTCTGGTCCAGACGAACCGTCTCGCCCTCCTTGGTCAGAGACGTCTGGAGCAGTTTTCCACTCACCTGGAGGGAACAACGTGCACGAGCTGTTTTAGCTAAATTCATTCACCAACGGACAAATCGCTCACTGTCAGTGGGTTTAAAATATTGACAGTATATCTAAGTACTGCACACTTGCCTGACACCCAAGCAGAAGGCTCTTGCGCATGTTGGCCACTCGGATCATCAGGCAGGGTCGACCTTCATGCGTGGACACCACAGCATGTTGGCTAAACTTTACCGTCTCTCCTCGCTTTTTGGGTCGAGCAACCTGACCAGAGAAACCTTGTTAACTTCTAGTTTCTGTTTGAAAATCTTCGATAACTGTCGTATATGTTCCAATTGCTCAGTCGTGAATCCTCCAGACATTATCCGGAGTTTTGCGAATAATGCAAATTACAGCCCCTCCAGATAATCTCCTGAAATTATAATGAACCTCATCATGTACACACACAGTATCTGCAGCTGCATGTTATCAGCTACCTTGGCCAGAAAGGTTCCAGTGATGAAGATCTCCATCAGCATGGTGAGGACCAGCTGGATAATGAGGAGGATGACGGCCGCTGGGCATTCTTCCGTGATGCAGCGGAACCCGTAGCCAATGGTTGTCTGGGACTCCAGGGAGAAGAGGAAGGCCCCCGTCAGGGTCTGCATCTGCATCACACAGGGCGTGTGGTTCGACGGAGGGTCGAACTCTGGAGAAACACGACGGAACATAGTTTTGTATTTTTATCTCTGTACATTTTCTTGTGAGATTCTGGTCATTTTAATGTCCGAAAAACAAAACATTTCAGGGGGCAGAATACGTGTCTGACATGAAAACGTGCTTAGATCAGGCGCAACACCATTTAACACTTAGGCTTCTTTGCCACAGTGAAAGGTAATTACACTCTTTCGCTCCATGTTTGTAGATGGGACATGGCAAAAGTCAGAGTACACGTCAGTAACTTTTTCTCAATGATATTTTCTATCATTTTAGGTATAGTTCTTATCACACGGATGTTAGTTTGGGTTCTATTCGTTATTTGGTGTTTAAAAAACGAGTCAAAAGCATAAGATGGCAGCAACTATGACATTTTGTCTTGGAAGAAGTGGGCTTCATTTTTTTTTAGATGTGTACGTTATGTTTCACGATGAACTGCACATGAACCAATTGACAACACCCCTCCTCTCTCACCCAGCAGGTCTCCATGCACCAGTGCCACCAGGTACCACAGCACCCCGAACAGGAACCAGGTCCCTGCAAACGTTGCCGTGAACACGAAGAACTTGTAGCGCCACTGCATGTCCAGGAACGTCGTCCAGAGGTCACGCATGTACAGAGCATTCCGCCCAGTGATGTGCTCGATCCGCACGTTGCTGCGCCCATCCTTCGACAGAACGCGCCTCCTCTTCCTCAGAGTCCCGCCCGCTCCGGAAACGCCGCCCAGCAAAGGTTTCAAAACATCCGTCTGTGTCTGGGAGTGGCAAACCTTCTGAGGGGAGGGGCTACGAGAGGAGGGAGGTGTGGCAGACGTCATCTAGTGGACAACAAAAAGCTTAGATTATTTTAGTTAAATGGTCAGTGTGTATTATTACACTCATTTGAGATTAGAAGGGCTGCAAGGGAATTCTTTACTTCCTTAAAAACAACATTTGGGTGGAGAACACAACATTCACAACATCAGTGTGATCTGTAAAAACCATGAAACTTCCCACAAAGAATTGCAGCTTTGGTAAATTCCCCTGCCGTCATCTGCTTTTCCCCTCAGGGGAAATTCATCTTAAAACTGAAATTATGTAAATCTACCAAAGTCAAATAAAACAAAACTAATCTGTTTCTTTAAATTACCAAAGCAGTTTTTAACCACCAGGAGATTTGGGGGGCCTCCGGCAAAGGGCACCTGCATCAGAGACATTTTCTCTCTACAATTTACTAAGCTATAGCAGACAGCTTGTTGCACGGGGGTGTCCCACATGGTGTCTCATGTACAAAGCTGATAATAGAATTGAAGGAGATTCTCAAATAACGTAATCAGGGTTCCCCTCTTAAATTGGGGGGGAAGCCCCCTAACATGTGGCTACACCCCTGTCTATATATTGTCTCAGTGTAGAGAAAATCAATATATATCCCCAACCTGCAACACATGCTAGAGTAATATGAGCTTTTTAATGCTTTACTCTGTATGGAAGTCCGAACATTTAGGCCCTGTGTTAACATGCGCTCCAGGAGATTAGTTACCGTCCTCCCTTGTCACACACACCCTGACACTCACTGTACTTAACACGCTCACTTACTTCCAACATATCATGCAGGCCAGCAGGAAGAGGATGAGCCACAAAGGAGGAAGATAAGGAGGAGGAAAGAGAAAAGAAAGAAGAGTCGAATTAGGATGAAGATATGCAGCATTAACCCAACAAACCTGTCCACACAGAGTCTCACTTGTGAGTCCGAGGAGAGAGGAGAGAATGAGTCAATTAAGGTAAAAGAAAATCTGAACTTAGACGTCTATCTGGATAAAGTTTTTCCTGTTTTGTTTTTTTAAAGGCGCTACTGTTGATTCTAACTAAAGAAGCTGTTAGTGGACAAAGACTGAACTTCTCACAGGAAACTGGAGACGGCTGTAAGAGTTTGGTAGGAAAAGGGCCAAAGTTCGGCTCTCTGGTGGCCTGCTTCTCAGCCTGGGACTCAGGTACGTGCTCCTGTGCTTTAAAAAGGTTAACGGTGGCCATAAGTATGCGGACACCCTAAAAATGACACTTGAATAGAATTGTTGAAAATCTCATTCGAGCCTCCTCTGTTCTGGATTCAGGAGTTTAACAGGGTTTCAGAGATTCAGGATTTCTGATGTCGGGGCGTTAACCAGAAGTGAGAGAAGTACTCAGCTACGTAAAAGTACCTGTACAACTATGTACAAATATTTCCTTGCAAACAAAAGTCCTGCATTAAAAAAGAAAACTGCTCATCCTGCAAAAACTTTACATCAACTTTACATATATTTTTATCCATGTAGTGTAAATCAAAAATAGCCCCTCTGCCTTGCCGACCGTGGATTATGTCATCAATCAGCTTTAATTACCTCACACTTTTGTGATTATGCAAGCGTGAGCCCCTCAAACGCTCCATGATCACAATGACACCATTGAAAAGCTTCACTCTTTCAACCCTGCGACGCTCTCTCGCCCAATCCTCCACATCACACACACACACACACACACACAGCTCCCACTACAGGCATATCAGGTGGATGATAATACAGTAGATGGGAGTAAGTGAGTGTGAGAAGAAATATAAACATATTATTTTGGACCAACCTCTCCAGTAGGATGTATTCCATCTCCATGGCAACACGGCCACTTTACTGTACCGCGAGCCGCATCCAAAAAGTGAATCAAAACTTTTTCTCTGGCCAAACAAAAGAGCGCTCAATGTTTTTCTGATCTCCCTCTCTCTCTCCCCCTCTCTCTCCCTCTCTCTCCCTTTCTTTCTCTCTCCTTCCATCTCTCTCTCTCTCTCTCTCTCTCTCTCTCTCTCTCTCTCTCTCTCTGTGTACACAGGAATGCTTTGTTTGAAGCCAAGATAAAAGAAACAAAAGACGCCATTGACAAAAACGACTCTGTGCCCATCTGTGTGTGTGTGTGTGTGTGTGATTATGTGTGAATAGTATTGCAATTACATGTGTATTTCCATGGTGTGTGTGTGTGTATGAGAGAGAGAGATGTACATAGAGGTGTACATGTGTGATTTTGTTTGCATGTATGTTGTGTGGGTGTGGGTGTGGGTGTGGGTGTGGGTGTGGGTGTGTGTGTGTGTGTGTGTGTGTGTGAGTGTGTGAGTGTGTGTGGGTGTGGTGTGTGTGTGTGTGTGTGTGTGTGTGTGTGTGTGTGTGGGTGGGTGAGAGACAGAGAGAGAGAGATGAGTGAAAGGGAGAACGACAGAACGGAAGAGAGGAAGGGAGAGAGAAAGAGATCTGTGACAAAGGCCCTCGTTAGTATTCTGGAGTGAGGGGTAATCCCCCTCCAGTCTCCCCCTCATACACACACACACCACACACACACACACACACACACACACACACACACACACACACACTTTTTCTTTCCCCCCATCTGTGTCTTACCTTTCTCGATTTCTGATTCTCTTTCTTTCCTTCTTTTACTGCAAATCTTTAATTCATCATTTATCATCCTGGTGAGATGAGATTAATTTATTTTTTAAAAAAAACTATTCCCTGTTTTTGTTCACTTAATGTATAAATATTTATTAAACAGAAAATAACTCCTCCATCTCCTTGTTTAATTTTATTTCACCCGGTGCTTTTCTGATTCTCAGTGTTTCAGACTGTTCAATATAGGAAACTAAGTGAGTTAGAAAAGTAAGTAAGTTAGAGAAATATTAAACTCTTAATATCGTCTGGATGCAGTAATTGATTTATACTGAAGACTAGAATACACTGAATATTAATATTCAGCTCCAGCTTCAGCACATTTCCGAATGGCCAGATGTTTTCACATGTGGAGGTGAAAACTTGTCTCTGCATGAAATAACCACTGAGGATTATGCAGAGGACGGTTTTAGAAACAGGTAAATATGAACTTTGAACTACCTAATTGTTTTATGTAGTTTATATTGATTTGGTCCCACTTACTGACATTTGTGTTATCATTATTTTTTTGTAACTGTAATGATTTTAATTACCAGTTTAAATCATGCAATAGAAATAATCGTGCAAATATATAAACATATTTCTACAAATCATGAATCATGAAACAATATGCACATTTCTTACCAGAATAGATAATTAGACACGTTTGAGCAAATGAGAAACTTACCTGTCAGAGAGTCTTCATTCATTCGTTTAGGAAACAAATCAATTATGTTGCATTCAAGACATTTGATTTTAGTCATTTGCCCTGCACTCTGCTGAGAGATGGAGTTCTTACCTTGCAGGAGGGTTTGCGACCTGATTGACCGGTGCAGAGAAGAGTTAGGAGCCCGAAGCCTCAGCCTCTCGTCCACATGTCTGCTTTGTTGTCACAGGACACAACTGGGCCTGAAACTGTGCAGGAACAATGACTTCAGCAGCCTGCATCCCCGGACATTGATACACCATTAAGGAGAATTATTGGCGCGGGTCACTTGCTTACCGGGCTCCTGTTTCTGACCCGAAGCCCGGACTCACTGCTCGCAAATTCTCCCCTTGGAGACAGGAATTGGCTTTATAAGAGGCATCCCTCTCTCACTTTTACTCTTTCCCCCTCTCCCCCTCTCCCCCCCTTTCTCTCTGTCTCTCTCTCTCTCTCTCTCTCTCTCCCTCACTCCTGAATTCCTGTTGTGTCCCGCTCACGTCTGGGTAATTGCTGTAATAACTGATCGCCACTCCCTCCAGTCTCAGTTCACTTTCAGGATAATAAAAGTGACCACAAAGGCATCATAATGGAGCCTCTGCAGAAATCTGCATTTTACGTTTTCTTTTTCAGACAGTTGGGATGTTTTGCTGCATTTGTTGTTGCATCACTCCTTCGCTGAGTCCAAAGGAAGCAACACACACCCACGCACACACGCACATGTTTGGGGGCCTCACATGCACGTTGTCCACAAACTGCTGCAACAAACTACCCCCTGCAGCACACACAAACACACAAACACTCTTTTAGGGGGCACCACAGAGCCCTCTATTCATTGCGCCGGTGCCCGGCCTATGCTGTGTCCAAGCGCGTCTGTACGGAGCGTCCTGTGAAACTCAAACACATGAAGAGGGACATCCGTGAGGTGAATACCGCCCCTCATTCTGCCTCAGGAGAGGGTGACAAAGCATTATTTAACTGAAAGAGGAAGAGGTGGATGGAGTCGATGAGGGCCACTGGTCAAACGTGCTAAAGAGTCCCTGTGAGTGTGCCCGCTACAAAGTTCAGAAAAGGTTATTTTTTATATATATTTTGGGGTATTTTTTGCACTGGTCATGTACCTACAGGGATGGATATTAGAATACACTGAAGGGTGCATTATATCTTGTGTTTCACTTTCTTTCATTTGTCCAGGGAACTCCATCCTCAGAACTGGAAGGGAATGGAGCTGTGAAGATGGTCGTCGATATGGACGAGCCATGCATCAGGGGCCCCAGCAAAGTCAAGCCGACCAATTAGCGAAGAGAGAGAGGCCGACACTGTGCATCGCCTCATGATGAGGAGAGTCTACAGCTGATCGTCATGCAATCTGAACCTGCATGAGAGGAACCGCGTTGCATTGTGGGAAGAAACAATCTGCATCTTTCCCCCTGAAGAAGAGAAGAAGCAGAAACATCAGCAGGATTATAGGTTATCAGGGTAATGCATTAAAGATAAGGAGAAATGAGACAAAATCTGCAAACACACGATTGATGCTCTGTGCTCAGAAGGAGTTCCATCCGCGACTTATTGATTAAAACTGTTGGAGTTCCTTATTGAGAGCTGAGTAGTGACGGTGGAGCCAGACGACTGTCAGCCGACACAAGCCGGTCATTTATCCGAGCCAGATCTCCTCCTCTGTCAGTTTACTTCACAGTGTTCGATTATGTACAGCTCAGCCCAATACACACAAGGGCGCTCATTTAGGACGACAGGGTGGCCATTTGTGGAAGTAAGACTTTTACCTCAGTTGTATGGTTTTGTGTCACCTGGAAGATGCATTGTTTCATCGAATCTACCCGCATTTCACTGTATAAACCTCCCACTGTAACGTGCTCTGTTAAAGCACAACTATGTCAAGAAAAGCGCTAAATATACTGAACTAAACTCCACCAAGGCCCAACAGTCTCTTTATGAAGCCATATTTCAGTCGACTAGATCCAGATTTTTATTTGGTAGATATACTCATAGATACTCAGTCCTCTAAATTTGTGAAAATGTCAAGAAAACTTCCCGAAAGTCCTTTGTTGCACCGCTTCGTCCCGATCCACGACTCATTGGAATGGTTCTTTCTTGGCCCTCGTCCCATCCTTACGCCAAGTTTTGCATAAATTCTGATGACGAACACAGAAATTAAAACAGACAGGGCTGAAAACATAAGCTCAGGTCGTATAATAAGTTTTATTTCTCATATGTAAGTTACCACAAGGTCAACAGTAGAATGGACAAGAAGGACATATTCATATACAGTACATACATATACACGTACTAGCAGCCTTCTTGCTCTGAATACTAGACTACAACTGATTTTTAATTTGCCTCAGCACATCTGTCACTCAACATGAACTCTCACAGCTGACTTTACGAGGAATCCGGGTCAAACCGTGGGTGAGGAGACGAGAACAACCGGCCGCGTGTCTTCCCATCACTGTGGATCGTTTGCTGGAACTGACCCTGATAACACTTACAGTAAGCGCTAACCATGTTGAGTAACAGGTAGTTAGTTACAGATGGGTAACAAATATGTCCGAGATTCTCTCTCTCTCACAGAGAGTCTGGTCTCCGGTTTGGTGTTTCTGACGTTGCTGTTGCTGTCAAACACTCGTCTCCTGTGCAGGTGTTCAGTTGGGTTGAGATGTGGAGACTGTGCAGGGACTTGGGGACGAGTGGATGAGGCCTTGTTGTGTTGAGGTGGTCAAAGTCAACGCTGTCTCCTGAAGAGCCTCTATCCAAATATTTCAATACAAGCAAGGCCCCATCTCAATACTACTTATTTCTTATGTTTGCATTCTTCTATTAAAGTTTATAAACTAGTTGTTGCGTGGTGGAGATTAACTAGGTTCTGAACACAAAGGAAAGGAAAGTTTGCAGTATGTGGGTTGTGATGGAAATTCATCTTGAGATTTGAAATAATGAAATTCTCAGACTGGAGTTCCCTCGGAGTCTTTTTAATAGTTAACTCTGCAGAGTTTACACAACAACCACGGGTGCTCAAAATGGAACTGGCCGCAAGTTCACAAAAGCCAGAAGAGGCGTTTCATAAAACATAATATGAAAAAAGACATGAAAGACATGAGATCATCATCTGTGTCTGTCCGTCCGCTGTAGCAGTTGGAAGAAAACATCACCGTATAAGGGCATACACCC